>JAQIUQ010000223.1:0-105000 GCA_030378365.1 Hybognathus amarus
TCGTACCTGGAAATTAAAACCACTATCATTTATCAAAAAAAAACCGCAGAGAGTTAGAGTCCTAGCTTCAGCTGGCGCTACGTGTTTAGCTCCTCCAACTTCAACCTCAACTCAACCTCCATAGAAAACAAACTAAAAATAAAATAAAACAATAAGACTAAATTCTTCTTGCTAACTGTGTTTTTTTTAAGAAATTCTATCACTGCTTTTATTGTAGACTGTGTTCCTGGTAGTTTCAACAGGTTGCTTAAATCAACAGACTTTGTTACCCTCTTAAGATCTTCTCTCTCATCATGGTACTGCCTACATGTCAAAAGTACATGCTTTATGGTTTCTGTTTCCTCACAATGTGGGCACTTTCCTGTCTCATGCTTCCCTATTATATGTAGGTTGCTGTTCAGTCCTGTATGTCCTAGCCTCAGCCTAGTGAACCATGTTTCCTCCTGTCGTGATAATGAACTCATTTTTATAACTGTTATATTTTGTTGTATACTATATAAGTGCCTACCTTTTCCCCCTTATCCCATCTATCTTGCCAGAGTTTATGAATACCATCTTTAATTATTGTTTTAATTTGCAGATCTGCTAAGTGGAACCTGTATTTCTACTTGATCTGCTTTAAGTGCTTCTTTTGCCAACTCGTCTGCCTTCTCATTACCCTCAATACCTGTGTGCGCTGGAACCCAAGTGAAATGTATTATTAGCTTCTGTTGCGTTATTCTGAATATCACCTGATGAACTTAATCTTAAAGATCCTGACTGCATTCAGATTTCCCAGTCTGGATACTAGTTAAGGAGGACATAGAGTCTGAACAAACAACCGATTTGTATGGCTTCACTTCTTCTACCCACTGTAATGCCATTATGATGGCCGTCATTTCTGCAGAAAAAATTGAGAGGTGGTTTGAGGTTCTTTTTTGTATTGTGACTTTATATTTAGGAATGTATACAGCCACCCCTGTTTTACCAGTTAGATCTTTGGATGCATCTGTAAACATTTGTACTGTATCATTATATCTTGCTTCTATATACTGTTGTACACTTTTATACAATCCCGTCTTAACTACGTTTTTAGTTTCTATATTAACTAAAGGATAACAGAAAAACCAAGGTGGAGTTATACTCAAATTAACAGTTTTGCAGCAGGGTATAATACTGATTCCCATTTCATCTGCCTCTTTTTTACTACTCCATCCAAAACTATTTTCCACAATGCGACCACTAATTGCTGTTTGGGGGCAACTAATTGCTAATTGCTATGTATCGCTCTGATTGTATCTTGAGGAGTGTATCTTCCTCTAGTGTTAACAACACAGACAGGCTGGCGCGCTTAACCCCATCTCTTGTAAAAGGTAAGCGTTTAACTCTCATTACTCTTACTCCTCTTACATTAACCCTGATTTCGTCTTCACTTATCTCAGTTGATACTCCAGATATTACTCCCATGACCTTCCTTCTGTCTTCCCATACTTGTGGTTTAATCTCCTTCCAGCACTAGATGGCAGACCAGCATCCACCACCTTCAACCTACACGCGAACACCGGTGTGTTGCCTAGACTTCCACCTTACCTAACTAATTACCACACCTGTAAATGTACTCAATTCCCAGTGATGTCACCAGTGCAACACTCCCACCAAGTGGCTAAAATAAGTAATAGCAATACTAACCTATCCACCAAAGGTGAATATATTAAATGGCTCCTACAAATGTTTTACAGAAGACAAGACAAATATGCTTAGTTCTTTGAGTTTTATTTTAATTATTCTTTGTAAAGAAAAGCTACTGATCAAGTCACCTTTTTGCCTGCAAATAATATATATTGTACTCTGTGTGAAATAATATATTAGCACTTACTCTGACGTTCCTATGAAGCAACTCTATCTCTAGTGCCAGTTTTTTTTTCTTTAAGTTGTCAAGTATTTTCAAAATACTCTGTTTTCTAGGGGTAGGGGTGAACCTGTCAACACATGGCTTATGCATCAAAAATTAAAAGGAAAGTACAACACTGCCCACCTCTGCATCACTGCTTTGTGCAGACTCTTCTGTAGATGTGGACTCCTGCAACTCATATTGCATTCAGAAATAATGGGTATTCAAGTGTAAATTAAGTAAAGCTATTTATGCACTTAAAGATACATGAGAGGGTTTCTTCACTGTCCTGTGCATTGGGGAAAATGGGCATTACAAAGTGTTGTACTTTCTTCCCTTTTGATGTAACATTAGAAAAAGTCCACTTACTGCACATGCTTTGCTTGGGAACACATAAAAGTGTTAGTGTATTGAAGTGATACAATGAAGTACACTGGGGGAAATGTGATCACTAACTCATGGCAACATTTTTTTTACATTAACTATGTAGTTTCACAGTCACACATGTAGACTTTCACAAGTCAAAGCAATTCATTACTACTCAAGGTTTAACAGTTGATATGACTGGACAGCCATTTGGATAGGCCTACTTAATTTAATGCAGCAACAAATTATTTTATACTGTACTAGGATCATTTAAAGTTCATTTACCAGCAGTGAAGGTGATGTGTGTGTGAGGAAGAGCTGAACACAAGGATGCCCTCCACAAGGTTCACAAGGTTAACCCAAGGGCCAGCTCTTCTGCCTGGGTAATGTGGGGTGCAGGACCACAACCTGTTTGTTTTTCTTTCTTTATTTTCTCAGCCTTTTTCTTGCTTTTATAAACAGGCAAACATTTATTAACAGTGTATTTTTTTTAAATAGATTAGTTAGTACAAATCATGATGAGCACGATGATATTATCTTGGATGTCTCATTTGATCTCGGATGTTTTAAGCAACGTATGAAGAACGGGCCCCTGGACAGCAATGCCATAGAGATATATCTGAGTGACCGCAAAACGGAAGTTCAAAGACAATATTCTAAAGATGGCTGTGCCCTTGTTTCTCTGCATAAGGTCTATACTGTTTACAAAAGTGTATTTCATAAACCTGTCAACTCTGACGTTTTACAATCTTTATAAATAATACAGACATAATAATATAAATACAATAATATGAGGCATTGAGTTTTTGTTTTGACATAAATATTACTGGAGTGTGGGAACCATTTTATTATGCTGACAATTCACCTTTGGCTAAGCCCCGCCCCCTTAGTTACTGTTGCTTCGTCCATCAGACTTCATCTGGGCTCTGGTTTGGTATCAACATGGCTTATGCTGTGACAGCTCTTCCTGCTGAAATGTCATCAAACTTTTATAAAGCAGCAAATAAAGTGTCAAAAGGGGCTGCAATATGTGTTCGAAGGCTATATTCAAGACATACAGGTAAAAAGCAAGAAACAACAAGGCATCCAAATAGAGGCAAAAGCATCACGTTACCGGTCACAGTCAAAAAATTAACCACCGCATATCCTACTAATCAAGATGGAGGCAACGGAGACGGAGCAACACTGTTCATGCAAAGCTGGGTATGCCTCTATTCACTTCTATAATCATTATTACAAAGCAAACGGACTACACGAGTATAACGTATTTATTAGCAGCGTGTGCTAGCGTATCGACAACCGGTATGAGAACCGAAATCATAACCTAAAACATTATTAAACGGTTTAACTAAGTATAACTTCACAGTAAGGTTGGGAGCAAAAAAGCTTGTTGATCTTTGAGGGGTTTAGCTGACTGAGGACGTCCATTCAGTTTAATCCAAAGACGACACTTGTCAGGATTTGACTTCGGTTTTGGGAAGGGGAAAAAAATGGACACCCCCCTCCAACCTCTCTGGAACGCATATCTGTGTTACAAATGCCCCAGGCACAGCGTTTAACCATATTCTTGATAAAACTACGACGGTAATAGCCTGCCAAGACCAAAAATATGAGACGCCTGTGTTGAAAGTCAATGGAGCGCTGTGAAAAAGTGTTGATCGCGTCACTCAGCACGCTCTGGCTACTCTGGTTATCTCTTTATATATATTTTAGGCAACAATAAAACGGAATATGCTACAACTCTGCCTCTTTTCGTCAAAAATACGAAATATGTTAAAAAACACCACTCTGCCTCTTTTCATTTAAAAAAAATCATAAACATTTGGCCATGTGGTTCAGGCAACTTTCACGGTTAGTGGTAGCCTAAAAATCTAGACGTACCCTAGCGGCAGCAAAAATTATTTTGCCGCAAAGTGTGGTCTAGCAACTCTCCGTTGACTTTCGAAGTGGAAAAACCAAACTCTGGTAGGGCCAATCACATCGTGTATAGAGTCGGCGGGCGGGCTTAACATAATGACGACGGTAAGAGCAAGCTCTCGGACATACCCGGTTTCAGTCGTTCATCATCGCATGCGGCCGGCGCTGCGTGCGCTGTTACAAAAAAGCTGTGGCGAACGATCAACTTGTCATTTTTGCAGCAGTTGTGCTGTGGCACCACTACTCCGCCCCGTTTCCCTCGTAAGCGGATATTAGTATTTAAACATTCTCTATGATATTATTTTTTTAATGACACACTGTCTCTTGCTCTCTCATACACACACACACGCACACATATATATACTGTCTCTCTCTCTCTCACACATATCGTCACCTTCCTAAAATAATTGCCTAAGTCATTTTTTGACAAAAATGATTTTTTTGCATAAGTCATCTCCTCATGATGCTGGCCACCTTTGGTAAAATCGCCACATCCTCAGTTGAACAGATTATGCAATTTTACCCCAATAGTATAATGGCCTATGTCAAGTGTGTGACTTAGGCAGTTCTCTTACAGAGGTTCTCCTCGTATTGCCGTAAGCTAGCTTACGCTACGGGAAAATATTCTTCTTTGCCGAACAATTGAAGCCAAAAATTTTTATAATTTGTAAACATTGTCAACGCACTTCTCAGGTGCAGGACCTGAGAGCGGGCTAACTAGCAGGCTCATTGGTCGTTTCTGGGAAGTGCTCAAACCGAATCGGAAAGCGGCGCTGAACCCGCGCCCAATGAGCGGACGACGCTCGCTGATTACTGTCAGAGCCCGCCGAAGGGGCGTGGCTTGAGTGTATATAAGCACTCTCCGCGGTTTGGAACAACGATTCATTTTGATTCAGCGATCTAATCGCCTGCCGTTGCAAGACTGAAGCCGTCGTCGTGACAAGGCACCTTCTAGCAAGCAAGAAGCCTGAAGAACCCGGCCTCTGCCACCTTCAGCCGCCTCAGCGAGCTCAGCGCCGTCCGACGACTTCCACTTGCTCCATCACAAAAGAGCGTGAGCGTCTTCTCGAAGATGTCTGCATTCCTGGCGGCTCATGCCGCGCACTCCGTCTTGAAGACGGAGACCGCCACCTCATCTGCCCTCTCTGTCTCGGGCTCTGAACATGCGGAACTCCGCCCTCGCCGATGGAGGATGCTCTCTGCGAGGCCGATGACAATGTCTTCCCTGCGGGCAAGACTCCTCACGCCGTCAAATCCGCCCAGCCGCGCCGCCTCTGACTCTCTGGCGAAGAAGAAGCGCCGCCTCTCAGAGGCCGCCGGAGCCTGCAATGGCTGCGTCTGCGCAGCCGCCGCCCCCGACCGCTCTCTCTCTCCACCCCGAGCTGGACCCCCCATTGCCGCCGAGTGGCCGCTCTGCAGCGTCCCTCGACTCTGAGGAAGAGAAAGAGTCGCCTTCGTCTGCACGCTTCTAACAGCGACGAATGGTCTTCACTGGGCTCTTCGGCGTCATGCTCCGCGGGGACCCGCTCCGGCATCGAAGAGGACCTGAATGCGCCTCCTGACTCTTGCCGTCGAGCGTCTGGGCCTCCAACTGGTCACCACCACCCGAGTTACGCATCGAACCGGGATGGATGGAAAGTACCTGCACCGGCGCCCCGCCCCCACTGACACCCGGTCGCTCCTTTCCTGCCTGAGCTCCACGCCGAGCTCACTAAATCGTGGAAAGCTCCTCTCCGGCTAGGACCCGCTCCTGATGTCTCCGCCTCGGCTGCGCTTCGGTGGACGGAGCCACCGAGAAGGGCTATACAGCGATGCCGCCCGTCGAGATCTGGTCGCCGCTCACTTGTGCTCGCCCCTCCGCTGGATGGCGATCCTCCCTGAAGCTTCCTTCTAAAGCTTGCAGAGCGTCCTCTACCTTCCACACCCGCGCCTATGCAGCCGCTGGCCAGGCCGCTGCAGCGCTGCACTCCATGTCGGTTCTCCAGGTGCTGCAATCCGACCTGTTGAGTGACATAGCGCAGAATGAGGAGAAATCAACGGCCGTGCCGCTCAACGACTTAAGATGCGCTACGGACCTCTCCCTTCGCGCCACCAAAGCTGCCGCTCAAGCGCTGGGAAGATGCATGGCCATCCTCTGTGTCGCCGAGAGACACTTGTGGCTCACGCTCACGGACATGAGCGAAGCTGAGCGCTCCGTCTTCCTCAACGCGCCCGTCTCACCCTCTGGCCTCTTCGGATCTGCCGTCACGGGCATCGTAGAACGCTTTTCCGAGGTCCAGAAAGCCACCCAGGCCATGAATTTGTTCCTGCCTCGCCGCGGTAACACTTCTGCAGGCCGCTCTCGCTGAGCCCCCTGCCAGAACGCCTCAAGAACGCCGCCGCAGCAAGCTCAGGCCCATCCCCAGCACAGGCAGAGCGGCCGCCCTCGCCCTCGCTCCGTACAGCCGACGCAGACAGGCTCCCCAAGCGCCCCGCCCCAAGGTCACGCTGAAGCCTGATCAGCAGAAGTCCGCCTAGCACTTCTGGGGAAAGACGGCTTCTTTCCGCCGCGGCCGGACCGCCGTCAAAGTTTCACCCTCTGTTAGTCCCCGAACCTTCGCCGACTGCAGCAGCGAATCTCGCCGAGAACAAGCCGGTGACTCGACCCGCTTGCGAGCGACAAACAGCCGTTTCACGGCTACCCAGAGAGTTCACAAAAAGAGCATAAAAGCCTCAAGTGTAAAAAATGTGACCACAAGCACGTGTTCACTCACACTTTCTCCCGTGCCCCCCACAGAGCTCACTCCCACTCAGCGGCCTCCGTCCGCTCGGGTAGCAGAAAGCATAAGCACGCCCTCAAGCAGCGCGTGTCCCCCCTCTGCTCGCTCTGTATCACGGCCCATAAGCTCCTCTCTGAGTGCAAATCCCGTTGCCACACACAGTTTACACGAGCACACACACAGTGTCCAGCCCGTTCCATGCAGCAACCGGGACAGCACGGCCATTCAGCCTCTAGCATTATGCTTCAAAGCGTGGGAAGCCATTCCCGGCATATCCCCGTGGGTACTAAGCATTATAAAAGACGGGCTACCAGTTACAGTTTCGCCGCCGCCCCCGCGTTCCCGCGCCGGCCCCTTTCTGTGGTCAGCCCAGCTGCCGCGAGCACGCTCCGCACAGAAATATCGAAACTGTTAACAAAAGGCGCGATAGAGAGAGTCCCTCCACCCAGAACCGAGCCGGGGTTTTACGGCCGCTATTTTCTGGTCCCCAAGAAAGACGGCAGCCTCAGGCCGATTCTAGACCTCAGATTTCTGAACAAAGCTCTCATGACGAGATCATTCAGAATGCTGACGGTCAGGAAACTCCTCGCACATGTACGCCAGGGGATTGGTTCATCTCCCTAGATCTGAAGACGCTTATTTTCAGATTCAAATACACCCTCGTCACAGGCAGTTTTTACGCTTCGCCTTCGAGGGCCAGGTTTATCAATACGCGTTCTCCCGTTCGGCCTTTCCTTAGCGCCACGCACGTTCACGAAATGTATGGACGCGGCGCTCGCCCCCTTCGAACCCAGGGGATGCGCATTTTGAATTATTTTGGACGATTGGCTGATACTTAGCACGTTCCAAAACAGAGCTTCTGTTCGCACTCGTACAGCTCTTCTCGCTCATCTGGAAACGCTGGGCCTCTCTGTCAACTGGACAAAGAGCGTCTCTCCAGCCCAGTCAAACTATCTCGTTTCTGGGGATAGACCTGGACTCTACCACTATGAAGCACGCTTATCCGCTGAGCGCACACGCCGCTTGCAGCGTTTAGCCGCTTCGTTCCAGATGAATACCCGCGTTCGGTGAAAACTTTTCAGAGAATGCTGGGTCACATGGCCTCAGCTGCAGCCGCGCTGACAGCTAGGTCTTTACATATGCGCCCCTACAATTCTGGCTAAAGACCCGTGTACCCCGCCGCGAGTGGACTACGGGCCGCCAGCTAATCAGAGTCACTCAGGCATGCATTTCTGCACTACAGCCTTGGACGGTGACCAATTGGTTTCAACGGGGCGTCACGATGGGGACCTTCTCTCACCGGAAGGTAATCTCGCAGACGCATCCAACACAGGCTGGGGTGCGGTCTGCGAGGGCTCACCGGCCTCTGGCCGATGGTCGGATCGGGAGACCCCATTTCACATAAACTGTCTCGAGATGCTCGCGGTCGAGTATGCACTGTTGCAGTTCCTCCCGCGCATCCAGGGTCACCACGTCCTGATTCGTTCAGACAACATGACAGTGGTATCCTACATCAACCGTCAGGGCGGGGTCAGATCCAGGAATCTCTTCCTGCTGACACGCCGCATTCTAGTTTGGTCCCAGAGTCATCTGCTCTCGCTCAGAGCGACGCATGTCCCGGGACACCTAAACGACGGTCCAGACATTCTATCCAGGAACCTTCTCTCCAGGAGAATGGTCCCTGAACCCTCTTACAGTCCAGTCACTGTGGCGCCTCTTTGGCAGAGCAGAGATAGATCTCTTTGCGACAGAAGAGAACTCGCACTGTCCGATATTCTTCTCGAAGAACGAGGAACGCGTTAGCGCTAGAATGGCCATACCGCCCGCCTCTATGCCTTCCCTCCCATCTCCCTGCTACCGCAGGTCATTCAGAGAATCAGGGAATTTCGCCACCCGGTGCTCCTCATAGCCCCGCGTTGGGAGAATCAGATTTGGTACCCGGAGCTCACACAGCTGTCTCAGACAGCCCCGTGGCCCATCCCGGTCAGAGCAGATCTCCTCTCTCAAGCCCGCGGCACATCTGGCATCCCCACCCTCAGCGCTGGGCGCTTCATGCATGGTGACTGAACGATTACACGTTGATTTGCCAGAGGGAGTCTTGAATACGATCAACACGCTAAGAGCGGCATCTACCAGAAAGCTCTATGCGGCTAAATGGTCTGTATTTTCAAAATGGTGCACCGAAAGAATTCTGGACCCCCTTAAGTGTGAGGTCTCCTCTTTGCTCTCCTTCCTTCAAGATATGCTGGACAAGGGCAGAACCCCATCCACCCTGAAGGTTTATGTGGCAGCCGCGCGGCCTTCGTTGGTCCCGACGCGCCCAGTCTATTGGCAAAGACGAGCTGGTTATCCGCTTCCTCAGGGGAGCCAGGAGGATGAACCCCCTCGCACCCCTCGGTGCCGGTCTGGGACCTCTCAATAGTCCTCGAGGCCTTGAAAGCCCCCCCTTTCGAACCGCTTCGAGTCTATTGACCTCAAATATCTCTCCTAAAAGCCGTTTTTCTGATCGCTCTTGCCTCAGTTAAACGAGTGGGCGACATTCACGCGCTCTCTTCGAACGCGTGCGTGTTCTCGAAGTTCGGCCTAACGACTCCGTCGTCATTCTCAAACCCAGACACGGATATGTGCCTAAGGCGATTGGCACCCCATTTAGAGCACAGGTGATATCCTTATTGGCTCTGCCCACCTCTGATAGCGAGCCCAATGCCAACCTCCTCTGCCCGGTCCGGGCGCTGAGAGCGTACATTACACGCGCTGCCACGTTCAGACGGTTCTGAGCAGCTGTTTGTGGCGTTTGGGGACGCACAAAAGGCTTGGCCGCTTCCAACAAACACTATCCAGATGGATAGTAGACGCTGATCGCCTCCGCCTATGCGGCGAAAAATCTGCCTTGCCCGCTCGGCGTCAGGGCTCACTCCACTCGAGGCATGGCCTCCTCGTGGGCTTGGTCCTGTGGTATTTCTATTCATGATATCTGTGTGGCCGCGGGCTGGGCTTCCCCGTCCACCTTTATCAGATTTTATAACTTGGAAGTACCGGCCTTACAGGCTAAATTACTAGCGGTCTCAACCCGCCGCAGCGTCTCAGCCACGCTTTATGGGGAATCCTTCAACCGGCTAGCCCCTTCGATCTTCCCCTCCATTCTATGGAAACTTCCTATACTATGGCCCGCTGATGCCGGCCGCCTCTTTAGGCTTCATATTCTCATATAAACGGCGTCTGCCCTTTATTATTATTCTCCACTATTGCTCCCTCCACCCTCCCGGGGATGCTTGTGGTGACTGACCGGGCACGGCGTTGACCAGGGGTTCCCGGAGCGTAAGCTAGCTTACGCAATACGAGAGAACCTCTCGCAAGAGAACGAACGGTTACCTGAGCGTAACCTCGGTTCTCTCTGAGATGAGGGAACGAGATCGCGTTCCCGGCCGTGCCCGCTCTCAACAGCGATTCGCTTCATCACTATAAATCGTTGTTCCAAACCGCGGAGAGTGCTTATATACACTCAAGCCATGCCCCTTTCGGCGGGCTCTGACGCAAGAAGCGAGCGTCGTCCGCTCATTGGGCGCCGGGTTCAGCGCCGTCTCTCCAATCGAGTTTCGAGCACTTCCCAGAAACGAACCAATGAGCCTGCCAGTTAGCCCGCTCTAGGTCCTGCACCTGAGAAGTGCGTTGACAATGTTTACAAATTATAAAAATTTTTGGCTTCAATTGTTCGGCAAAGAAGAATCTTTCCCGGAGCGTAAGCTAGCTTACGCAATACTCGTTCCCTCATCTAGAGAGAACCGAGGTTACGCCAGGTAACCGATTCGTTTTATTTTGCCTAAGTCAAAAGGCAATGAGACAATTTTACAAGTTTTTTAAGATGGCAGGTGCATCAAGAGCTGGAGGTAGAAGGGAGGAGATGCACATGCCTCCTCAGAATGATGTTTAGTTTGTTTGTTAGTGTTTTATTGTCTAGACAGAGTTGTACATTTAAAATTGCCTAAGTAACAAAGGCATGTTCAAAAATCTGCCTAAGTCATTTATTCCTGTCACGTTACATAATTGACATGCATTGTTATTAGTATGCCAATAGTCATCTTATGCCATAACCTTTTTGAGTGACATTATCAATAAATATCATATATTCAATTATTGGTTCAGTTTTTTGTGTTTTCTGAGAAAAGTGAAAAAATGACTTAGGCAATTATTTTAGGAAGGTGACAATATGTAGGCTAGTTATAAACTCTTTAGACTTTTAATGATCAGTGCTTTATTCTTAAAGTTTGTGGGTCGTGTAAAAAACAAAAAAAAATCCCTTATTTTGGGGATGGATTTCGGGAATCTCCTTATTTTCAATGTTCAATGTTGACAGCTGGACTGGATACAGTAAAAGTTTAATAATATATCAACTTGCTCCGCTGAGTACGTCACATTCTTCGTTGCTCTGATTGGCTTTAGTGCTATCCAATTGCGTGCAGAGAGAATTTGAAAGACAACCGTTTATCACGTCCCCTCGTATTGAGCCCTGTCAATGATGAGTTTCCAGACCTAACATCTTGATGTAGGTCTGGCATGCCAGGCTAGGTTAGTGGTGCAGTGCAGGCAGAAGAAGACCGAAGAGACAAATGCTCCAATTCAATTCCTTTACTTAAACTCAAAACAGGTACAGGCAAAGCAGGCAGAACCACTCACCAATACTAAGGGTCACATTACACATCGACCGAAAATTAATCACTGAAACAGAGGGAACTAAATACATGCAAGAATCAAACATAATAGGGTGAGAACAGGTGACACAGATGATGAAGATGATCAACAGGTGGATGACTGCGGGAGTGAGTTCAGGTGTGGAGACAAGAGGATCCTGGGAAGTGTAGTGCAGATGACAAGACAGACTGGTGCAGACGGAGACTGTGACAGCAATGTGTACATACATTGTTTTCACTGTATATATTAATAACAAAATTAACATGATCTTTTTGTTTTCATTTTAAAAACATGAAACATTATTGACTTGTATTGACATTTAACAAACAGAGACTGGGTTGTCATTTGATTTTATTGTTCATATAGTGAAGATAATGTAAAAAAAAATACATTATCTTCTATTTAACAAAAAGTTATCTTCTATTTTAGAAGATATCTTCTATTTTCTTATCTTCTATTTTACATTATCTTCTATTTAACAAAAGAGACAGGGTTGTGCTCTATATATATATATATATATATATATATATACATATACATATATATATATATATATATATATATATATATATATATATATATATTATATATATATATATATATATAAAATGACACAACCCTGTCTCTTTTTGTTAAATGTCAGTTTTAAGGGGGGTTTACTGCTTTTTTTCTTTGCATTATTGTGTTTATGGGGTGCAACATAACATGTTGTGGTGAGCAGGACGGCCTGAGGGACGTGAGAAGAGAGTCTGCAAGGCCGGTGGTGCGATTGCTAATGAGCAGCACCTGCGAAGCACACCGGTCTCGCATCTCTCACGGAGGAGTGGAGCTATAAGGGGAAGCGACGGAGTGGATGATCGAGAGAGAGGAACAGGCCTGCTTTTGTTTTATATTCTATTTTGGTAAGCCAGCAGTCGTCCGTGAGGGGCTGCTGGCCGATATTTATATTTTATTTTGGGTACGACGCTCGAGGCGGGGCGCTGGGGTGCGTTGCTGGTGGGCACGCCCGCAGCCGCGCGACCGCCTGGGAAATGGAGGGCGGCTGCCGTCCGGGAGGGAGAGGAGGAGTCACCGCCGCTTGCCGTGGGACCGGAGCCTGCTGCCATCCGCCAGTGAAGGGGAGGAGCAGGGAGCAGGGGACTCCTGCCATCTGCCCAAGGCACCCGAGGAGCCGTCGCCGTCCACCGGGCGCGGGGAGCGTCGAGGCGTCCACCGAGGGCCATCCAGCGCCGCCGCCGGGACCCGCTCTAGGAGATCGCCCAGCTTGTGAGGGACAAGATGGCAGCGCGTTTGTGGGAGCCGGACCAATTTTTTCTTCTTCTCTCCCCCTCTGTGTCTGTCGCCTCCTCATGCTTCCGTCTCCGTTCTCCTCGGCTCGTCGATCCATACCCCCCAGGGATCGCCCGCGGGGGGGGAGTAGGCACAGTCTCGGGTGTACCCCCTGGCCTGTGAGGGGTGATGGGGGTATGTGGTGAGCAGGACGGCCGAGGACGTGAGAGAGAGTCGCGAGGCCGGTGGTGCGATTGCTAATGAGCAGCACCTGCGAGCATATTCGGGCTCGCATCTCTCACGGAGGAGCGGAGCTATAAGGGGAGCGACGGAGTGGATGATCGAGAGAGGAACAGGCCTGCTTTTGTTTTATATTTCATTTTGGTAAGCCAGCAGTCGTCCGTGAGGGCTGCTGGCCGGTATTTATATTTCATTTTCGGGTAGCCAGCAGTCGTCCGCGAGGGGCTGCTGGCAGGTATTTTGTTTGTTTATTTCGTTTAAATAAAGTTTTAGTTTTTTGATTATTATCCGGTTCCTGTCTCCTTCTTCCTAACAACCTGATACGAACTTTGTTACACATGTATTCGTGGTTTTTATTTTTATTTTAATATCCGGTCCAAATGTAAATATGTGTCGAACTGCAGTATCAGTATGAGGCAGAATCAGACCGAGAAAGCCGCGATGAAGAGAGTCAAGCAGAACCTCACCACGCACGGCTCTTAATAAAGGTTTCTGAATGATAATTTACTACAATTTTTTAACTTTATACACGTTTGTTTTACACAATAGCATCTGACTGGCAACAATAGCAACTGACTGGCTACTAATGTGATACTCAAACAGCGTTGGCAAGTTTATGTTCTTGATCAAATCGAAAATAACGTCATAAAACATATATACATGAAAAATACATTTACAACATTAGTACTTATACAAAATTCATGTTTGTACGCGGTTGTCATAGACACGAAATAGCATAACTAAGTGGCTAAAGCCAGCGCTGGCATTTGATAAAACTAAAACATTACGTCTGAAATTATACATGCAAATACATTTAAAATGATTAAGTCTTAGCCTACTTACAGGTTGTGGCTCAACAACTGCTGCCTCTGGTTTTAAAGTTGGATCTGCTTCATGTTTTAGTAAGTTTCTTGTTGAAAACGGCATTACTCGTGGAGATTCTGGAAGTAAATACTCGTAGAGATTCTGGAAGTCTTCCGTAAAATGCGCAGCACAGAGAGCTAGATTACGATCGTCACTTTCAGGAACATAATCAAACATAAATTGTATCCATTGTTGAGGAAGAATAGCGTCCGTGGGAAGTCCGAGCACAGAAGACCTGACAGCTGCGTGAACACAACTCACTCGACGAGGAGCTGCTGAAATATGCGCGCATGCACTGTTTTGCATTTTCCGGAGGGAGTGGTTGATGCAAATGTGTGGGTTAGTGACGTACCATAAGCCAGCTGTAGTCCCAATCAAGTCGATTTTTGTAGGCAATTATACCTCCTGATTTTTAAAAGACGATATCTCTGCTTACTCTAAACTTTCAGCGCTGCAACTTTGCAGATACTGTTCATGCACCAACAGCAACATTACACACTATTTAAAATCAAAAAAGTGAAATCACAGTCAAGCCTCCCTTTAATGATCAATAATATCTAGCCTAAAAGGTATAGAACAATGAGAAATAAGGCAAACAATTCAAACATAAGCTCTCTCTAATAGGCTACAAAGTTAAAGTTAAATAGCCTAAATATATAAAGTTATAAAACTTCACTTGCCCTCGGCCAAAATGATTTTTTGGATGGAACAAACTTTAATGAGTCCAAAGATAGACTTATATACAAGACAAATTATTCGTCAAGTTTATCCACTGGACGAGACATCAGAGCCAGCGGCAAACGTCAGAAGCACTAGCCGAGGAAAAGCTGTTCCAGACGGATTGATGAGCGCTGGGCGACGGTGAAGGCTTGGATGTCACAACTCCGAAAACGTCAGATACATTTTTCAAATAGGCACTATCTTTATAAATAAACCACAGATTCGAGATTTAAACAACCACATTCTCCCCTGAAACACTCTTAAAATTACATTTCATGACACAATAACAGTAATATTTTGATATTAAGCGGATTTTCTCTTCTGCTTGCTGGTTGGTGCAAGATGCATTCTGGGATACCTGGCTATCCCAAGTCCACACAAGTAATTTCTCGATGCATCCTCGGTAAACGGGGCGGATCAATAACACATCCGGGGATATGAACTGGACTAGATGTGAGCTTTGAATTGGAACAGTACTTGGGCAGTGACTGATGACGTTTCACAAGTCCACAAGAACACAAGTACAGACAAGAACGCATATTGAGGAACGGCAAGAATCGACTGCTACACCAGACGCGCTTGCTCAATGAACCTGAATCCAAAGACTGCGTTTTTTAGATTTATTTGTGTTAGAAATGAACAAGGTTGCGTGTCCAATACAGTCCAATACAATACAATATAGTAATTTTTCACTGGTATACAAAATGGTGTCCAAACAGCATTAAACGACGTTAGAAGTGTGTTCTACAGCGGTCAACAAATAAGACTTCCCCCGTCACCCTCTCTCTTGATGAACCCCACAGGTGAGAAGCAGTGTCCCAATGTGAAGGCTGCAACCTCTGAAGGCCGTATTTGAAGGCCGGTTGGCCGTATTTGAAGACCGATTGCGTCACAACGGTGCAACAAAGGCTGACCCAATAGAGCATCACAGTCCCGCCCACAGCCCGAGAGAGCGCTGGTGCCGGAAGTAAATTTCCCATTAATTTCTCCCATTGACATTTTGTAAAATCCATATCTAAAGAGTATTAGAGCTTGTCTGAGGATAACCAGCTACGGCTGAACTCATAAGCATACAACATATCATTTCAAGTGAAAAAAACGAAAAGAAAATCCAAAAAAAGTCAAGGGTTCAAGCCTGTGTACATATTTTCATTTCCGAGCAAAGGAACTCCTCCTCCCATAAACCATCGCGCCTCACTAAATTCGACTGAAGCCACCGTGAAAGAGCCTTTTGAGTGACTTCCAAATCTGATGACGGCCACGTAAACTCTTTCCTCTTTTCCTCCAATTAATTTTATATAGTGAATGTGCAGGGAAACTCCTTTTCCTTCGATTTACTGAAGCTTATATGTAAAACGCATTTGCAGCTGCACATGCTAAAACATTGAGCATCTGGTCAACTGCACATCCAATGACGCGGGGGCGTCTCTGAGCTGTGACCAATGAACTAGCCCTACGTCATTACATGATCTTCAGTCTTCACGTACCTTCGCGGGTTTCAGACACACGTTACATGACTTCCACCAATCAGATGCATCACTGTGGGATTGTGGGATTGTTCAGGATTGTGGGTAATGAAGTATTTATCCAATACATCACGAATAAAAGGATTTTATCTTAAAACAAGTGCCCCATGAACTTTTAGCGTCTATATGAGCATATACAGTCACTTAGTACAGCCGTAGCTGGTTTTAAGTCGACCATGTTGGTGTTACGGAGCAGGCTCCTGCACCGCCTCCTCTTCACCATCAGAGGGATCCGTCACCAGAGTACTAATCCCATTCAGAACTTCATTTCCCATCATGCTTCATTCCTGGGACTGATTACACACACACCTGAACCTCATCAGACTTCCTATTTAAGCCACACTCATACATTGACTCAGTGCGAAGTATTGCATTGCCACGGCCTGTAATGACTGAGCGTTTTTCCCTGTTTTGCTATTTCTGTGTACCGACCCTGGAAAGTTATCTCACTATTGCCTGTTTGCTGCCTGTCTTGAATTGGATTGTTTTGGATTACCGTTGTTTGCTGCCTGCCCTGATCTTCAGCCTGTTATCTGACTACTCTCTGTGCCTGCTCTCTGAAAGCCCTGTTTTGCCGATCTCTGACCCTTGCCTGTCTGACCTGTCTTTAATAAAGCTGCACATGGATCCTACCGAGCCATCGTTACAGAATACTTCGCCGCCAACAAATCCAGCAGCTGTTCTACAGATATCCTCGGAACTCACCTCTCAAGCATCTCGCCTGGATCTCCATCACCAACAACTCAGCCACTTGACTTCACTCACTGAGAAACTGGTTCAAGGATTGAACGAATTACAGATTGCAATCGCTAATCCACCTGTTGCACCTGCCAACCCACCTGCAGAAAGTCCTCCAACAGCTCCCGCTTCATCAGTAGCTCCACGACTAGCTTTCCCCGAGAAATTCGACGGTAACCCCATGAAATGTAAAGGCTTTCTACTTCAGTGTACTCTCTTCGTGGAACAGCAACCATTATTGTACACCACCGACGCAAGCAGAATCGCGTTTGTTTGTTCTCTCCTCACGGGGCGAGCGCTAGAATGGGCTACAGCTGTGTGGAGTACAAGTGGGTCTTCCTTCACTTCATTCGGAGAGTTTATACAACAATTCCGTCACGTTTTTGAGCATTCAACGGAGAGAGGAGATGCCGGGGAACAGTTACTATCTCTCACTCAAGGAAATAAATCAGCAGCCGACTATGCGTTAACCTTCCGAACCCTCGCAGCGCAAACTAATTGGGTCGAGAGCACATTAAAAACTCTGTTCCGCAAGGGTCTCACTATGGAATTACAATCTGAACTGGCCTGTCGTGATGAGGGGAGGACGTTGACGGAATACATCGATTTGGCTATTCAAGTGGACACATTAATTCGCTCTCGACGAACAGCTCGGCCGTTACAGCCGTATCATCATGTGACGGCTACCCAACACGAACCCATGCAGATCGGCTTTTCACACATCACTCCGGAGGAAAGAGAGCGTCGGAAGACAGAACCGACTGTGCATGTATTGTGGCCAACCCGGACACATGAAATTCGCCTGCCCAACTCGACCATCCGCCAGTTCCCGTTCGGTGAGTTCACACTTGAAAACTTCAAGCTTTTCATTGCCAGTGTTTATCACGATAAGAGGAGAAAAATTCGGTACCACTGCTCTCATTGATTCTGGAGCTGCTGGGAATTTTATATCTCGAACTTTTGCTGAGCAATGCCAACTCAATTTAATGCCTTGTCCTTCCTCTCTGGCAGTGGAGGCGTTAGACGGTCGAACCCCTCGGAGAGGGAAAAATTCAGCACACAACCGAAGAGTTAAAACTTCATGTAGGACCCTTGCATAATGAACTCATCAGCTTCTATGTAATTCAATCACCTCATCATTCTGTTATCTTGGGGCATCCCTGGTTACAAGCTCACAATCCACATATCTCCTGGAAAGAGGGACAAATCATACGGTGGGATTCATCATGTCATAATCGCTGCCTGACTCCAGTAATCCGTACTTCGATCCACGAGTCAAGAGGTGAGATATCGAATACAAATGACCCCAATCATCAGCTCCTGAGCATAAATGATCACCCACTACAAGATACAGACCCTGAATTCCCAGTTCATGAAGAGAAGAAAATTCCCTCAGCATACACTGACCTCCTCGAAGCCTTCAGCAAAAAGAAAGCATCTCAGCTTCCCGAACATCGTCCTACTGACTGTGCCATAGATCTCCTCCCAAGTACTTCTCCACCTCGCGGACAGATTTTCCCTCTGTCCCAACCTGAATCTGAAGCCATGAACACTTACATCCAGGAAGAACTAGCCAAAGGTTTCATCAGACCCTCAACTTCCCCTGCTGCTGCAGGATTCTTCTTTGTCAAGAAAAAGGATGGTGGTCTACGACCCTGCATTGACTACCGAGCATTAAATGATATCACCGTTAAATTCCGCTATCCACTACCCTTGGTACCTGCTGCACTCGAACAACTACGCAAGGCACGATTTTTCACTAAGTTGGATTTACGCAACGCTTATAACTTGATTCGTATCCGTGAAGGGGATGAGTGGAAGACGGCATTTTCCACCACTAGTGGGCACTACGAATACCTTGTGATGCCTTTCGGGTTGTCCAACAGTCCGTCTGTGTTCCAGTCTTTTATGAATGACATCTTCCGAGACATGCTAAACAAATGGGTGATAGTCTACATCGATGACATTCTCATCTATTCTAATTCCATGGAGGAACACATTCAGCAGGTCAGGTTGGTCCTAGAACGACTCATTCAGCATCAGCTCTACGCCAAAGCCGAGAAATGTGAGTTTCATCAAACCAGCACATCCTTCCTGGGGTACATCATCAGTCACGAAGGGGTTACCATGGACGAAAAGAAAGTAAAGGGAGTTGTGGACTGGCCATTACCTCAGAATCTCAAAGAACTACAACGTTTCCTGGGGTTCGCCAATTTCTACAGGAGATTTATTAGAAATTTCAGCAGTATTGCAGCTCCGCTAACCGCGATGACCAAACGTAACTCGTCAAGATTAAAATGGTCAGAGGAAGCGGAACAGGCTTTTCAAGAACTCAAAAATCGATTCACATCCGCACCAATCCTCCATCATCCTGATCCTGAACGGCAATTCATTGTGGAAGTAGATGCTTCCAATACTGGAGTGGGGGCAGTGTTATCTCAACGACAAGGTAATCCAGAGAAGATGTATCCATGCGCTTTCTTCTCCCGCAAACTGTCACCAGCAGAGCAAAATTACGATGTAGGAAACAGAGAACTGCTCGCGATGAAATTAGCACTGGAGGAGTGGCGACACTGGCTAGAGGGAGCGAGTCAACCTTTCATCATTCTCACCGATCACAAAAATCTGGAATATCTTCGGTCAGCTAAACGTCTAAATCCCCGACAGGCCAGATGGGCATTATTTTTTACTCGGTTCCAGTTCATCGTCACGTATCGACCAGGGTCCAAGAACACCAAAGCAGATGCTCTATCACGTCAAACAGAAGGTAACATCCTGAATCAAACTCCAGAGAACATCATTCAGACTAACCTTTTGGTAGCTCCAGTTCAGTGGGATTTAATCACAGAGATCCAACAGGCTAATAGTCAAGTACAACCCCCTTCTGAATGTCCAGACAATCTACTCTTCGTTCCAGAAACATTTCGAGCAAGGCTCCTTGATCATGTACATTCGAATCCCAGTTCAGGACATCCCGGCATCACCGCAACCATCCATCTATTAAAGAACCGCTTCTGGTGGCCGACGTTACAGTACGATACTACCAACCACATCAAGAATTGTATCAACTGCAATATGTCCAAATCACCCAGACAGTTACCAGCAGGCTTGCTAACACCACTTCCCACACCTCACCGCCCCTGGTCCCATATCGCAATCGATTTCATCACTGACCTACCTAAATCTCAAGGACACACCACCATACTCACCATTGTAGACCCATTTTCCAAAGCCTGCAGACTCATTCCTTTACCCAAACTTCCAACTGCTCTAGAGACCGCGGAAATCTTATGCAATCAAGTGTTTCGCCTGTATGGGCTACCTGAAGATATTGTTTCTGACCGAGGCCCTCAATTCACATCCAGAGTGTGGACTGCATTCTTCAAGAGTCTGAACGTCAACATAAGTTTAACCTCAGGGTATCATCCACAATCTAACGGGCAAACTGAACGTCTGAACCAAGATGTCACACGCTTTCTTAGGTCTTACTGTCAAAAGGAACAATCTGAATGGAGTCGGTATTTATTCTGGGCAGAATATGCACAAAATTCATTGATCAAACCAGCCACAGGTACTACTCCATTCAAGTGCATTCTGGGTTTTCAACCTCCTCTGTTCACTTGGTCAGGAGAATCCGACAGAACTACCATCGGTCACTGATTGGCTACGCAAGAGCGAAGCAGTCTGGGATCAGGCTCATACTCATCTCCTTCACGCAGTCAGAAGACAGGAACAACAAGCCAATCGTCATCGGCGCCCGGCACCTAGATACACTGCTGGTCAATGGGTGTGGCTTTCCACAAGAGATCTGAGACTTCGACTTCCCTGCCGCAAACTCAGTCCCAGGTATGTTGGACCATTTCAAATAGTAAAACAAATTACCCCTGTATCTTTTCGTCTAGATTTACCTGCTAATTATCGTATCTCTCCTACATTTCATGTATCTCTGTTGAAACCTGCTGATGGGCCGAGAGGAGTGTCGGAAGCAGGAGCCACAGCCCCAGATCCTGCACCGCTCCTGATTGACGGCGAGGAGGCGTATCGTGTGCACGAAGTGCTGGACTCCAGGCGCCGGGGTAACGTTCTCCAATATCTGATAGACTGGGAGGGGTACGGTCCGGAGGAACAATCTTGGGTCAATGCCAGTGATATCCTGGACCCATCACTCACGGAGGAATTTCATCGGAACCACCCGGAGAAACCGGCCCCTAGACCCCGTGGAAGACCCCGGCGTCATCTGTCTTCTCGCCTCAGGAGCTGCTCGCAGGAGGGGGGCTCTGTTACGGAGCAGGCTCCTGCACCGCCTCCTCTTCACCATCAGAGGGATCCGTCACCAGAGTACTAATCCCATTCAGAACTTCATTTCCCATCATGCTTCATTCCTGGGACTGATTACACACACACCTGAACCTCATCAGACTTCCTATTTAAGCCACACTCATACATTGACTCAGTGCGAAGTATTGCATTGCCACGGCCTGTAATGACTGAGCGTTTTTCCCTGTTTTGCTATTTCTGTGTACCGACCCTGGAAAGTTATCTCACTATTGCCTGTTTGCTGCCTGTCTTGAATTGGATTGTTTTGGATTACCGTTGTTTGCTGCCTGCCCTGATCTTCAGCCTGTTATCTGACTACTCTCTGTGCCTGCTCTCTGAAAGCCCTGTTTTGCCGATCTCTGACCCTTGCCTGTCTGACCTGTCTTTAATGAAGCTGCACATGGATCCTACCGAGCCATCGTTACAGTTGGGTTACGTTTTAATGGCTTATATCCAAACTGTCAATGGAGAATTTGTATTGAATTTTTACTTTCAGCACCAGCTGTGGGCGGGACTGTGATGCTAAATATAATGAACAGACACCCGAAGTACTTGTTAATTCATTACATTCGAAATATGTGTTTATCAATCATTTTTTCTTTAATACAGAAATGTGTTTTTCTATATTGTTTTAAATAAAAATGACATCACATAAAAACCCATATTGCACTGTCAGAGAGTTTATTCACTCATAACATATGTATACACATAAAACGGGATATCAGAGTTTTAAAATCAAACATTTTAAAAGAGAACGTCTCGGTTATACTGTATGTAGCAGGTATGTACTGAGTACAGGGATGAGAGATGTGTCAGGCATCCCCCTGGTTAGCCCAGAGGGAAACCTACAGGCGCGGGTGGGAGTGAAAGGCATGCACTTGCCAGGGTGGCAGCGGTCTTCGGACACAGTTGCACTCGCGTATCGACCGCTCCACTGGGGGATTCTCCTCGTACCTCTGCGCCGCACCGCTGTCCAGAGTGGTGAGGAAGGAGGAGCGAGGTTGTCTCCGCCTGAACGCCAGAGGTGCCGACCAAGACTTCCTCCACTCCTCCTGCACCTTGGGAAAGAAAGGGACTGGCAGCGGGCCGTGGGGCAACAGCACTGCCCGTCCCAAGACACCAATCATCTAGCCCTGAAGGCACGGGATCCCTTCGAGCATAACGGCCATTTCCTGGGTTCCACTCAACTGACGTGACCACACCCGAGAAGGGGCAGTGCTGCCGAGCTCATCGCCAGAAGACCGCTCTTCCTCCGATGCCGCCGAGTCGACATCCTGAAAAGGACGTGAACAGACCGTGGAGCTCTTTTAGAATCTGAAGAAAGAGGAAAAGAAAAAGGAACTGCTCTCTCAATGCTGAAGCGCCGAGGGATCACCGCCGCAGACACCGTCGGAAACTGCAACCCACATGCTGCACTCAGTTGCGAGATTACTGGAAAACGCCATCACACCAGCACGCTCGAGACGTTTCTTCCTCCTAAAGGCTCGTCTACAATCTTCAGAACAGCAGGTAAGTTACTCTGTGAAAGCTCCAAAGCAAAAAGCATCATGCAACGTTTACTTCCACTTTTTATATCTGCGCTAGTAGGTGGCTCGCTGGAATACAAAGATTGCATGCCAATTTTTATTGGCTCGTTTTTATATTTATCTTGAAGGCAGTTAGGCTTCCTAGCGCTGATCCCATATTCGTTAGGGAACTCTCCTTGCGAAGTGTTGGAGTTCCCAGGACGAAAGGGAACAATACATCACGGTTGTTTAAACCAATGAGCATTAAGCTGTGTCGTCAGTAAGTCAATTCCCATCGTGCTTGTGATCAACGCAGGCGGTGGAGTAGTAGTAGTCTGTAGTACTTATTAATTAGATACCAGTACCTATTAAATAGATACTAGTACTTATTCCAATAGTGACTAGTAACTATTCTTTTGTTACTGCGCAACTGCAGAATCCGACACGTGCGCCTTGCGCTCGCAAGAGTTTTTGACATACGTCAGCATGACATCAGAGCAAGGCGGACCGTTCTCGGACACACTTCCAACCGGCATGCATCTCGCGCTGATCACCAGTGATCAGTTCTGTATGGCAAGCCGTTTTAACATTTAGGGCTCTATCTTGCACCCGTACAAATTGTGTCCAAATTACTTTATACACAAACGCATGTCTCATTCCTATTTTGCAACCGCGCAAAGCTGGGCTTTTCCCTGCACAGATGCACGTTGGTAAACTAGGAATGAACTTGCGCTCCCTGGGCGGATCAGCGCAAAAGAGGCGGTGTTTCGGCGCAAACATTCCCTGAGTACTATTTTACACTTCCAGAAAACAATTGCGCCACTGACCAGAAAAAACTTGGTCTAAAGTCAGTGGCGTGTTGTGCGTTGTTCATAATGCTATTTTAAGCGTGCATGCTTGGCCATAATGTAGCGGGTGCACAACGCGCATACACTTTGATTCTCTCATCAACACAGATGCAGCAGTTTTTATTTTTGCAAATCATACATTATAACAAGGAAAAATATTAACACATGAGGGAAATCATTGTGGTTTACATGAAGATGAAAAAACCTAATTACCCATTTTTTAAGGCTAATTGTAGTACTGAAGGATCAGACCTGTTTGCCCAATAGTGGCAAGAAACATATGTATATAATGTTTAACCGACGCTGATGTGTGAGGGTTTCTCCCATCCCCATACAACGTCACTTCCCTGTCTTTCACTGCCCTGACAAGAACGTCGGTCTCCTCGGCTGTGAACGCTACTGGTGCGCGCCTGGTAAACCCGCCGTTATAATAACAATCCGTCATGCAACATTTTTTCCATTTCGGAGAGCACATTGATCTGCCAGTCATGGGTCTTTCATGCTGATACTCTCCTCGTGTGTGCAATTTAAATATAATGATGCATTTAAAAGGTAATGGCTAACGTATCTTTACAAAAGTTAACAATGCTGCTGCAGATGCAATATAATGTGGACAACATTGGATAAATAAATTTTCGTTAGGTTAGATACTGATAATTAATCACTCAAACCTCTTTATCTAAACCATGAACCTCTCAACATAACCCATAGACAGTAAAAGAAATGGACAAAGTGACCCCATTGATTTCAACGGAGAAGACTGAAGCCCGATTATTGCACTTCCTGTCTGACGTCTGAGCGACTGCGCAGGCTCAAACTGAGCGTGACGACAGTCTGACAGTTGTAAATCTTCTAGTAGCTGTGCCAAGACAAATCTGAATCACCTAATTCCTCAAAATGTTGTTGAAATATTTTGTCCGCTGCTTTTATGGACTCTCTATTTATGAGCTTCTACCTTGACTTTGTGCCTTCATGTCCCCCTGATTGCCTCATAGACAGTAAAAGATTGCCTGCGAGCTTCTCCTCCTGTCTATACAGTAATGTCTCTATTGTGCGACAGAAAGTCCCATGGTTATGACGTAATCTTTAGACTATTTTACAAAAACGGCTTCTACGGGGCCGTAACGTAAGTGTTCACGGATACACCAGCGTCCGCACCAGACACCTGCACTCCGCCCACTCGTTCCGGTTCCCTGAGTATTAATCATCATCACCTGTGGTCATCAATCATCTCCCCAATCATCTGCTCTATAAAGACTCACCTCCCTCAGTCACTCTTTGTCTGGTCTCGTTAACACAACGCTACAGACTCTCTGACAACCGCTATCACTTCCAGCAACTTACCTTTGTTCCTGATCCTGTTTCCTCCCGCTCCACGTCCGCTCTCGATCTCCCGAATCCAGCCTTCCTCGTCTCCTCGCTCCTCCGCCATCACCAGCCAGACTTCTAAACAGATAAGAGACATTAACCTGCTGTTCCAAGTCCTAGACCCGCAACACCATCCTGTTACTTTCTGTGTCAATAAACCTGTTCATACTTACCCGTCTGGTCCTGCCAGTTTGTGACAGTAAGATACAAAGTAATGGAGCATTTTGTACATTGTCATGTTTTCTTTATAAATAAATAATGGACAAATGAAGTCTTTGGACGCCTCAAAAGTGGTTCGCTGTCAAAGTGACGCCAAAATGAATGGGAGTCAATGGGATGCTAACAGCAGGTGAAGTTCTGCTACAATGGCGGCTCTCGCGAGGCTTCAACTTCCGGCTGATGGATTACCCCCTTGACATAACCGCGGGATTCGCGCGTCCTCCATGTCTGTAGTTTCTTAACACTTTTTACTCGTGTTTGTAGTTCTAACTGAATCCTCATCCAATGCGCGATGGGTTGTGGGCAATATCAGCCGTTAGAGTGTGCATTCAATTACACTTCGGATTCTGACTGGAAGTAGAAGACCATCCGGGTCTCTTTAGAACACTCATTTCAACATACTATGATTTGGGACGTACTAATTCTATTTTCTGAATACTATTTAGGTATTTTATTGTATTATTAAAAATATAATTAATCTATTATAGTTTTAGTATTGTTTATTATTATTTTTTACTTATTAATACATACTTATTGATTATTATCACTTTATTAATAGCTTGGCGTTTGCTTTAATCCTACTTCAAGTGGCAAAACCTTAAAGGGGGGGGGGGGGGGTTTACTGCTTTTTTTCTTTGCATGATTGTGTTTATGGGGTGCAATATAACATATATCTGTGGTTTTTCTTTTTTTTAAAGTCTTATTTTTCATAAATTTCACCTTTATTGTAAGCCGCGCTCTCCTCTGTCCCCTGAACGAGCGGTTCATTTCCTGATTCTATGAAAACACTCTCTCAGAATGACGTTGTGGGCTCAGATTGGTTCGTTTGGGCCGGTGTGTTGTGATTGGCTAAACTGTCGCTCTTGTTGTCGGAAGGTTAACGCCCATTACCTTTACCGGCATGAGCGGGCATGCCAAAGGTGGATAACATAGACGGTGGATACACGTAAATAATGATGTGGAGACTGCAGTTCAGTTTGAGGCAGAATCAGACCGAGAAAGACGCGATGAATGAAGTCAAGCAGAACCTCAACACACACGGCTCTTAATAAAGGTTTCTGAATGATAATTTGCTAAATTTTTTAACCATATACACGTTTGTTTTACACAATAGCATCTAAATCCACGGAGCACGGGTGAGTAAATGCTATTCAGATGTTTAATTACAGTTTCGCTTTTGCTTCATCCCCAGAGCATCGACTCTCTCACAGCCGTAACAATTAACAGACTGGGCCATCTGACCAATCAGAGCAGAGTAGATCAATCACAACACACTGGGCCATCTGATCAATCAGAGCAGAGTAGACCAATCACAACACACTGGGCGTTGACTGTGATTCACTTTTTTCATTTAAATAGTGTGTAATGTTGCTGTTGGTGCATGAACAGTATCTGCAAAGTTGCAGTGCTGAAAGTTTAGTGTAAGCAGAGATATCGTCTTTTAAAAATCAGGAAGTATAATTGCCTACAAAAACGACTCCTGATTAGGGACTACAGCTGGGTTATGGTACAGTCACTAACCCACACATTTGCATTGACCACTCCCTCCAGAATATGCAGAAACAGGGCATGATCATATTTCTGCAGCACGTCAAGTGAGTTGTGTTCACGCAGCTGTCAGGTCTTGTGTTCGGGCTTCCCACGGATGCTGTACTTCGACAGCAATGGATACAATTTATGTTGTGATTATGTTCCTGAAAGTGACGATCGTAAATCTAGCTCTGTGCTGCGCATTTTATCAAGAACAGCTTCCAGAATTCTCCACGAATTCAAAATTCAACAAGAAACTGTTACTAAAGCATGATCCAACTTCGGAAACAGAGGCAGCAGTTGTCAGGACACAACCTGTAAGTAGGCTAAGACTTTATCATTTTAAATGTATTTGCATGTATAATTCAAGACGTAGCCTTGTGTTTTATTATTTTTCAAATGCCAGCGCTGGCTTTATAAGCTACCTCTTATGCTATTTTGTGTCAACGACAAAACGCGTACAAACATTATGGACCTAATTTTGTATAAGTACTAATGTTGTAAAAGTATTTTTCATGTATATATGCTTTATGACTTTATTTTCGATTTAAACAAGAATGTAAACTTGCCAACGCTGTTTGTGTTTAACATTAGTAGCCAGTCAGTTGCTATCGTTGCCAATATAATCTAATAATTAAATAAAAAATGTATGAATAAAACTACAGAAACTATCACAGTTTTTTCTCTAGTCTAGACATTATATATCTTATCCTGAATCCAAAACCTGTAAAAAAAACTCCTGTAAGAAAACATTTAGTTTCTGCAGGAATGATAAAATTCAGGATTTTTCACTTGTGTTGCACAGCAGTATGTACAGGATATTTCTAATTAGAATGAGCCTAGTACAACAGAAACATGCAGTAACATCCAACACTAGTGAATTTTCTTATTTATTTTTTATTTATTATTTTTTTTTAAATCAAGAACAGCAGTGCAGCACAGAGAAAAATCCTGCAGGATTTTATAAGTCCTGCAGATTCTTAAAAATCCTGCAGGATTTTAAACTTCCTGCAGGACAGCAGTGCAACACAGAGAGAAAAATCCTGCAGGAATTCATAATTCCTGCAGATTTTTTAAAAATCCTGCAGGATTTTAAACTTCCTGCAGGACAGCAGTGCAACACAAGAGAAAAATCCTGCAGGATTTTATAATTCCTGCAGGATTCCTGTAGAAAAAATGAAAATCCTGCAGGATTCCTGTAGGTTATTTTTGTAAGGGACCCCACCTTTAATGTTGAAGCAGTTTTGTTTTTGTCCGCTGGGGGGAGAATGTTACTTTCTATTAGTTGTACTAACGTTCCCCAACTGAACAAACTAAATGCTGGGTTTGTTAAATTATTTGAATGATTTATTAAAAAGAAAACTAATTGACTAAGAATACAATTTTATATTTAATCTAGACTTGAAATAACTTCAATTTAACAATTTTGAAAAGTCGCAGAAAAGAGCTGCGTCTAAATTACGCAAAACGGTTCTCCAGAAAACTAATCCTGGATGGCTATGTCATTAAACAGATGTGTTTTATTATTTTAGCTGTCTGTTGATAAAGTCATGGATAAAGTCAGTACCATGATACTAGCACATGTGCTGTCCGTTGCAATGCTCATTGCAAAGACAAGTGACGTCATGATCCAGCTCCGCCCCTCTGGATCTAATGGGTGGAGCCTGATCTAGTCCAGTTCCACCTCTGTGGACTCAATGGGTGGAGTTTTGTTTTGTTTTGTTTAGCGATAGTGTTATGGTAGAGATAGGGTGTGGTTGGAGTGGACCGTCTAGTTCCACCCATTACGTCTAGCGAGGGGGAGTTGGACGACAAGTTCCACCCACAAGCCGTACGCCTGTTGTTCTCTTGCACCAGTAGCGGTCTGCTGGCGTGTAGTCGTGAGAGGAGGCGCACCTCCTTTTTATCGGCTGATTGGTCGAGGGCTGAATGTGGGCAGGACAGGAAACGGGACGCGAGCAACGCACAGCGTTCTCCGGGAGAGAATGGGAGAGGAAACCGAAATGTGTCAATAGGAGACTGGAAGCATTGAATCGGGCGAATTAATAATTTGCTCTTTTGGTAAAGCGCTAGTACTGCGCTATTCACCACCAGGACTGTGGGATATTTATCTTTAGTAGGCTACTCTTACAAATAATTGTTGGCTGATTTCATAGAAGAATTGCAGAGCTCTTCGCTTCTAGGTAAGTGACCATGACTATTATCTCATCTTATGTCTTACTAGGCTTTACCTTGTGTTGCGTTCTGTTAAACTAGGTTTACATTAGGAAAGCACTGGGATTGCCAATATCCCACTCAAAAAAAAAAAAAAAAAAAAAAAAAAATGGCTCAGTTTTCATGTCTGCTGTTATTGTATGTCGTTAGGAGAAAATTGCCTGAACAAAAAGGCATGGAGCGTGTTAAAGAAAGGGGTCGAATTCATCTTTGTCATTTGACAATGGGACAGTACCCACGTGCACAAAAGCCCCCATCATCAATCAAAGAATTTTTCTGGACGGGTTGTAACGTTAGTTGGTTTGCAGAACTGTAAGCTTGTCTGAATGTATGCTTTTAGCTTCATCTCAAATTGAGTCAAATGAAGCCTCTTGTATGTGGCCGAGTAGCCTACTGTGTCCAACGGATGATCTTTCATTTTGGTCATTTCATCATGTTACATTGATTGACCAACAACACAGGAGAATTAAAAAGTCCGTCACGTGTTCTCATAAAATGCTGTAGCCTACTAAGTTATGTCGGCATGATCCTGGGTGGTGTTCAAAACAAACATACGCCCAAACACTTTCATGCTCCTTCACCCCACGTTGGTGAAGTTTTTTTTTTTTTTTTTTTTTTCACGCTGTAATTACCGTTAATGCTCTGCGCTTTAAAATGAAGATCATTAGAAACAGTGTTGTCGAGCTTGCTGGTCTACGCCCAGTCGAGCCCGAAGGCTATCGTGTTCTCGATATTAAACCACACATCTCCATTCGATAATTAAAGGTTCATAAATGAATGAAAGCAGTTTATTGGTGTTAGTGGCAATCTTAATGTTTACTGATGTTTGTGGCAAACGCTTTATTTTGCGTGTCGCGTTTGCTTTAGGCCGTCGTAGTCTGTGTTCATTGTCCTGCTACAGTCACTCTTAGGTCTCACATGTTTTTGTCGCACGTTCTTAATGTGAATTCTTTATCCATATCCATGAATAGCCATTTAACTAGGACTATGTTATGTTGCTGTTAAAAGTGAGAGTTAAGATCACTGATGTTTAGAATAATCTATTTCTGTTATTCAGAAATGTTAAATATGGATTGTCCCTTCCTCGCCTGTTTCATGAGAAGGGGGAAACGACATGAAGACCTTTCATTTTGGGGACATTCTTTAGAGATGTTATTGTTCACACACATCACATTTTTTTTATAGTTTTAAGTAACTTATTATGACTTCATAGAACATGTCTAATCAGTATTGTTGTGTTGCAATTGACACATTAGATTACACTATACACTTATACTTCTGCTTCAAATAAAAGTTAATGTAGTGAGATGGTGAATGATAAAAACCTTATTTCTTCATTTCTCACTAGTCACTTTTGTGCCAACAATCAACATCCTTCATAGGGTAGAATATGAGCATGTAATCTTGTAATCTTTGAATTGTTGACCTCAAGAAAATGAGTGCTTAGTCTATTTTTTTCCCCATTTTCCTCAGTTCCTTGTTCACTGCCATGTAGAGATGGGAATGCATGAATGCATTTAAGTGAGATTTCAGATGGGGCCACACAAAAGACTCAGATTTTAGTTGGTGTTATTTTACCAAAGCTCCCCCTCAGAAAAGGGGGCAAACCTTCAAAGAGAACTGTAACCCTCCGTGAAACAGTCACCAGGGAAAGTGAAACCAGATAGGTCCTATGCAAGGAACCCGGAACGGAGCACCTGGAGGCCCGCAAATGCCCTGCTGGTATAAATACTTGGCACCAGTCATCAGGTGCCCTTGGCTTTCAGGATTACCAGAACCACACTCTTCACACTCAGTTGCCTGATTTCCCATAAGTAATTTGCCCAACTTTAACTCCCAAACAGAACTGATTTAAGAAACTAAAGAAGACAGAAAAACAGATTTCAATAAATAAAAACATATTATTTTCTTTTGTATATTTAAAATATTAATGTCAATTCACCTCATGTGCCTGTCTGTTTTAAAAGAACCGTTGCGTTGTGTGCCTGATTTTTAATTTTAAACTCTCATTTACTATCCACTTATAAAATGTTTGATTCAGGAAAAGAATTCAATCTGTTTTTACCGTGAAATTGTGAAAAAAATTGATTCAGTCAGGCCTCATGTATTACTTTTATGTGCAGAGCAGAATAAGCTACACATTTAGATTCATCCTCATTAATAGATTTGTTGTATCATTATACGTAGATATCATGGGATCAGTCCTAAACAAAATTTAAACAAATGATCGAGGTTAAAGCATGTGTGAAGAGGTACTACACACAATGCGATTCTGAGTTTATGTATTATAAACATTTGTCCTATAGTGAATCCCTTTTTTAATGCCTGTGTGTGAAGCAGGCGCGGATTTACGGGTGGGCCTGATTGACAAGTGGCCCACCCAAACAGATGAATAAAAACTATATATATTTTTTTCATTTTAATAATAATAATGAATTAAGTTTGGCCATACGGCCCGCCGAACACTTTATATGATATGACGAGCGCTGAGCGCGTACATCTCTGGTCAGCGCCAGCGAACGCAGTTTGAATCTGGCAGTGATGTCATGTCACTGTACATATTTTGTCCAGACTTCGACACCCCTTGCAAGGAGAGCGGACGAGGCTCATTTGTTCACATGAACACATCTTGGAAAGACAAAGAATAGGGCCCGTTCACAGATCGCCTCTTTTGCGCGCTGTCATTTCAAATATACTGTATGCTCTCATTATGGAAGCAACGTTGTCGCGACAGACGTGGTCAGGCGTCTGATTGACTCGTCACACGCGTGCGTTTCGACAGCCAAGGGACGCGCGATTTGCCATTAAAGCTCGCCTTCTTAACGTGCGCTTTGTGGTCACGGAAAACGCGCATCAGAAATTCCCGGTTTTGCATCAAAACGTGCGTCCCTCGACGTGTGATCTGCAATTTAAACGAGATTGTTTCTGTCTGCAGGTGTTTTATGCCTCAGAAGACTGTACGAGGTGCTGAAATAAAAACAGTGAACGTGAAACCGAGTTGTTTTTCTGTTCGAGACACATCTCGCAAATTTTCCAGTTGTATTTCCGGTAACACTTTACAATAAGGTTTCATGCATTCTTTTTTTTTTTAATTATGCATAAACCACGAGTTTCTGACGCGCGTTTTCCGTGACCACAATGCGATTGTCCAGGCGCGCATATATGCCTGCGCGATGAGTGCAAGCGCACCGCAGGTCATGTGACAAAAACCAACTGATCGGCTTGCCTCAGTAACAACTTCGAAAGCTCGACAGAACAGCTGATCATAGCTGTACAGTGTAGTTTTTATTTCTCATCTCCATAAATATAGCCTATCTAGTAGTAAAACTACAAAATCTAGAAACCCTCGAGTTCTGGCCCACCTCGACTTAATCCAGGCCCACCCATCTGTCACGTTCTGCATCCGCCACTGGTGTGAAGGGGTTGTAATCACACATTACAATGATCCACTTGAGGGGTTTTGCTATTATTTCTGAAAGCCAGTATTCCTATTTCTATGTGACGTCTCCGGGTCGGATTTTCTGTGAAAGCCATCGGATTTGACATGCATGCGCGCTCCTGAGCCTCTCTTCTTTTATATACAGTCTATCATGCGGCGGCACTGCAACTGAAGACATGGAGTCTGATAACACCAATAAACGTGCATTTACATTTTTAAACTTAGACCCAGTGTTTTTGTTTTGTCTTACAGAGGTGAAACAACAAATGTGTATTTAATCTTTTACAGTATGCACATCACCATGTATATGTGGACAGACAGGTGAAGACTGTAGCTTGACATTGCAAAACTGCCAGAGTTTGAATCTTTGTGATGATTCAAACATTATTGAGGTGTAGACACACACTTCCTGTCATTCTAGCCCAAGTATTGACAAAGATACCGACTCCTCTGGTCTGAACTCCTCTTATTCCAGTGATTTTCCAAAAGAATTGGAGAACATGATCTCATTTCTCAAATGATGTGGTAGAGTTTTAGTGAGTTTTACAGTTTTTTTTAGCTAGTCAGCGAAAATTGGGAAATCTCAGTTTGTAATAACAAAAGGCTGGAGGTGAGAATTAGGGGTGTGCACGAAAATTCGAGTATTCAAAATATATTCACTCTGTAAGAACTATTTAAAAAATAAAAATACTATTAGAACATGTTGCAGCAAGTTGCTTTGCTGGCCGTAAATGCAGTGAATACATAAGTCCTGAGAGGGCAAACTAAAACTCACAGTTATAAATAAATGCATTGGGTGGCTCTGTGGAGCTTGTAAACAAGTTGATTATATTTGATCACAGAATGTCGTTTTCTCCCTCTAAGCAAAGTAAACATTGTCAGATGAAACTGAGTTATAATATCTAGAATCAATAAAGATATTGGACCACATGATTAATCAACCATTAGGTTTTAAAATGGATACTAAATGAAAATGAACATAACACATAAAATAGTGTTGAACATTATTACAAAAATTAAAAAACTGTACTGAACCATGAAAATTACTTAGACCTGTCTAATTGCTCATGAGACGTTTTTGTTCAACCTATTTTGAAATTCATTAGTAAACTTGCTAGTCTGGCAAGAACAAATGAAGTGGCTCATTTCCCAGATTCTGAACTTTCCTTCTTCCCTTCCATCTGTGTCCCAATGATGTTTGACCTCTCATGACATTAGTGATCTTACCATGACGACAACTCTACTTCATCCAGCTGGAAAAGATATCACTGAGTGTTCTTTCCTTCCCTCAGAACAGAATTTTCTTATTCAGCATGCTTGCATTGGGAAAGATTGGGAAGGCTAGAAGAAATATACTGAATTAAAAGAAGACTTAATTCAATTAATAGAGCAAGGCAAGGAGAAAGAAGAATGCATTAAATACAGCATCGCATTGGTTCATCTGGCATGATGTCATTTATTTAAAATGCTTAAACTGTCTTGAAATCAGTTGTAAGGCCATGACTCTGCTCTGAGAGCGAATGAATGAAAGGAATGAGATGGATCAGAGCATTCCGGTCACTGCAAAAATTTAGATTTTTTTTGTCCACTGACTGCACATTCACAAATCATATCCTCTTGTAAATACAGTTGCCATTTGTAAGCAGTTTATTTATATTTTTCTTGGAAACAAAAACTTTAGAATGAAGATATCCTCTTTTTTTCAGAAAATATTTCTTATTTTTAAGAAATATCTTGTTGTACAGTCTGACGCTTTACTGATGCTACTGATGTTTGCAAATTAGACATTTTTATGCTGTTTTTAGTGCACTGCCACATGACTTGTTTTATAAGAAATAATTCCGTACACTGTAACTCTCTCTCTGCCCCATTGTACCAGCAGTCCAACAGTAACTAGTCTCATTTTAATTAGTAAGAACTCATTTTTATTTGGAAGCTATCAAATGGAAGCTTATTCTGCAAACGCTTAAAGGGTTAGTTCACCCAAAAATGAAAATTCTGTCAGTATTTACTCACCCTCATGTTGTTCCAAACCTCTCTGTTTATTTGTTCTGCTGAACACAAAGGAAGATATTTGGAAGAATGTTTTAATCAAACAGATCTCAATCCCTATTGACTACCAAATTAGGAAAAAATACATACAGTAAATGGGGATTAATCTGTTTGATTAAAACATCTTCCTCTCTTTGATTAAAAGATCTTCTATCTTCCTTTGTGTTCAGCAGAACAAATAAACACATAGAGTTTTGGAACAACATGAGAGTGAGTAAATACTGACAGAATTTTAATTTTTGGGTGAACGAACCCTTTAAGTTTCTAGGACGGTTCCTTAGTCTTAGTGATACTGGACTGTGGCTGTGAGAGACCTGAATGTGCAACTGAATGAATTTATAATTTGAAACTTTTAAACCCAAAGTTTAAAAATCAAAAGTTTTTTTAAGCATTACATCTCTTAAAACTGTTATTAAAGGGATACTCCACTTTTTTTGTAAATAGGCTCATTTTACAACTCCCTCAGAGTAAAACAGTTGAGTTTTACCGTTTTTAAATCAATTTTCTGATATTTAGAACCATATCAGTAACCAGACCGTTTCTGGTCTCATTGACTACCATAGTAGGAAAAAAATATGTACTATGGTAGTCAATGAGACCAGAAACGGTCTGGTTACAGATATTCTTCTAAATATCAGAAAATCGGCTGAATGGATTCGAAAACGGTAAAACCCAACTGTTTAACTCTGGGGGAGTTGTAAAATGTGAAAGTGAAGTATCCCTTTAAAGGGCTGGTTTACTGCTCTTTTTCTTTGCATGATTGTGTTTATGGGGTGCAATATAACATACATCCGTGGTTTTTCTTTTTTTAAAAGTCTTATTTTTCATAAATTTCACCTTTATTGTCAGCCGCGCTCTCCCCTGTCCCCTGAACGAGCGGTTGACTTCCTGAGTCTATGAAAACACTCCCTCAGAACCGTCAGCGGGCTCAGATTGGTTCGTTTGGGCCGGTGTGTTGTGATTGGCTAAACTGTCGCTCACGTTGTCCGGAAGATTAACGCCCATGACCTTTACGGGCGAAACGGGCGGGCATGCCAAATGTGGATACCATAGACGGTGGATACACGTAAATAATGATGTCGAGACTGAGGTATCACTGAGGCAGAATCAGACAGAGAAAGCTGCGATGAATCGAGTCAAGCAGAACCTCACCACACACGGCTCTTAATAAAGGTTTCTGAATGATAATTTGCTTCATGTTTTAACTTTATACATGTTTGTTTTACACAATAGCATCTGACTGGCTAACTAATGTTAAACACAAACAGCGTTTGCAGGTTTACGTTCTTGATCAAATCGAAAATAAAGTCATAAAGTATATATATATGAAAAATACATTTACAACATTAGTACTTATACAAAATTCAGGTCCATAATGTTTGTACGCGTTTGCCGTAGACACAAAATAGCCTAACTAGTAGCCCATAAAGCCTACAAAGCCAGCACTGGCATTTGAAAAAAAAAAAAAAAAAAACCACAACGCTACGTCGGGAATTACACGTGCAAATACATTTAAAATGATGAAGTCTTAGCCTACTTACAGATTGTGTCCAACAACTGCTGACTTTTAACTGCTGGTTTTAAAGTTAGATCTGCTTCATGATTTAGAAACAGTTTCTTGTTTACGTTAATCCAGTGTTGAACTCGTGGAGATTCTGGAAGCTGTCTCGTAAATGCGCAGCACAGAGAGCTAGATTACGATCGTCACTTTCAGGAATATAATCAAACACAAATTGTATCCATTGTTGTCGAAGTATAGTGTCCGTGGAAGCCCGAAACACAGAAGACCTGACAGCTGCGTGAACACAACTCACTCGACGCATGCCCTTTCCTGCATATTCCGGAGGGAGTGGTTGATGCAAATGTGTGGGTTAGTGACGTACCATAACCCAGCTGTAGTCCAAAACGAGTCGTTTTTGTAGGCAATTTTACTTCCTGATTTTTAAAAGACGATATCTCTGCTTACACTAAACTTTCAGTGCTGCAACTTTGCAGATACTGTTCATGCACCAACAGCAACATTACACTATTTAAAAGGAAAAAAGTGAAATCGCAGTAAACCCGCCCTTTAAGCTCATGCCTCACAGTGGGAACTATGTAACATAGTAACTAGTAATAGCTTTAGAAGTGGGTGAAGTGTTTTTAGTCTTACAGCCATGTACATAAACAATCCAGGGTTATTCAGAATATTTGAGCTCTCAGAACACGTGGGCACTGATGGTTGAAGGTCCTTTTGTTGTTTGCTGACTTTTCTGGCTAGGCTTGTGTGTCTCTGTAATATAGAAATGTCCCCAGTTATCTAATCTTATTGGATTCTTGGTTTTCCTCAGATAAATTTGGTTTCACAGATAAAGACTACTTCTAGTCTAGACCTAAGCTAATTACACCTAGTTCAAACTAGGGCTGCACAATTTGGATCGATGTTGCATATGTGCATCTAATCAGTAAAGCCAGTTCCTTGATTAGTAGTAAATCACCTTCACCTGCTTTCAGATGGAGCGGCATTTACTACAAAGAGCCGTAACTTACTGACAAGCTGAGCCAAAATCGCATTAATATCGAGGACGTAATCGCCAGCGATATTTAATGCGATGTGGCTCAGCTTGTCAGTTAACTACGGCTCTTTGTAGTAAATGCCGCTCCATCTGAAAGCAGGTGAAGGTGATTTGCTAATCAAGGAACCGGCTTTAATGATTAGATGCGCATAACAACATCGTGTCGATTAATCGTGCAGCCCTAGTTTTAAACCTACGTACATGTTGTCATTTGTGGTTTCCATTGATTCACAATTGATTTTTGGGGGTAGGACTAGACGTAGCAATAAGAAAACATGTTCTTTCAAGGGAGGTTCAGATTAGGATGAATGACAGATTATAAATTTTTGGGAATTCCGTTTTGTCAAACAGCGACCCTAGAGTCGCTGTAGAGTACTTGTATTTAATGTTGCTGTTGTAAATACCACTCACTCTGCATTCACAGCCTAATACCCATTTTAAGCTGAACATTAAGGTGCAAATTTTTGCATAGTGTGGATTTATTGCATTAAATAAGAGATCTAGTGCTAAAATGTGTTTTTGAACTCAAGCTGAGCGCTCGTGTCAGCTGCTATCAGTGTCATGGATACATAAAGTCTCTTGTGGCAGCTCGCGCGCAAGTGTTCACTCGGACACGCTCTTCGATTCGATCACAGCTGCGGAGACTCTCTATTCATTCTGGTTAAATCACAAAATAAAATGCACAAAAACGTGTCCCTGCTTGATATAGACTGTAACCACTGGTGAAAATATTCAGTTTTGATGAGAGATAAAAAACATAGAACCTGTAACCTCTGAAATGCTTGGCAAAAGATCTACCACAAAGAACTCAAACAAAACTTGCAGATTGAGGCATTTATTTACGGGTTGAGCAGAGAAGCTCATTCTCTTCTCCTTTTCCTAGTCTCTTCCGACCGCGTTTTCTTTGCTTTTTCCATTGTCGAGTATCACGTCTAAAATGCGTGCAAGTGTCTTCATGCTTCATGTTGTGGTTGATGTGTGTGACGTCGTTGCCGTAAAACATGTTTTGATTCTCGCAAGATTTGTTGGGGGCGCTCCTCTCAAACTTGCATTGCTGTTTTTTCCAGCAGCATAGTTTTACTACCAGGATGATTCGGCCTACTATGAGTTTGTTTACCACTGAAATGACTTTAGAAGCGATTTTGTCTCTTCAGAAGACTTGGATTATTAAACCTTGGTTATAGGGGATTATCATGCTGATACGCAGTACTTCCGGATTCAGCGATCTTTGTGCACTGCCACTTCCGTTGTATCACCGATCTCGCTGGCGAACTGATGGACTACACTAAGTTTATTTATACAGCATCCCTGGTAAATTAGTCTGATTCACTAAAGTGCCGGCTGCAAACAAACGCGCTACCTTGTTTTATTCTAAAGTTTTAATCCACTTCTTCCTTATACTCAATTCAGTCGGGAATCCATGAAAACTTAAGTAGGGTTGGCGTTGTTGGTTAGATTTACAAAGTGGAACAGAGCAGTGACATAAATAGCATTCGTCTCAGGCATGGTTGAACTGCGTCGGAAGTGGACATGCACAAAGTTGACAAATCCCGCCCATGAAACCCGGAAGCGTGATAATCCCCTATTGTGAAATTACTTCTTGTAGGGCTGGTCCGAATACCATTTTTTGAGCTTCGAAGCTTCGGTAGTAATAAACATCGAATATTCGAAGCTTCGGAATCTCTATATGGTGCAATATAGATAGACAGGCGAGACGTTCAGAAAACTACAGAACAGCGCGAGCAGGAAGCGCGCGTCGTAACACGAGCAGAAAGTATGCTCCGAGAACGGACACTGCAAAACACACACGTCTGTTAACTTATAACTGACTAACAAATAACTGACAAAGTAGGGTAGATTTAAATACAGAAGTGGTGCGCGCCTCACGCGTGCAGGGAATATGCTCCGAGAACGGACACTGAATTAGTGATATAAAATACACACACAGGCCGCCTCCATCAAATTTTGTGACGCCTCCGGCTCTTGACAAAACTCAAACAAATGCTCAGATACCCTTTCCCCATCGTGACCGTTCTGTTGCGGGTTCCCATGTCCATTCTCAAATAGACTATAGTTTGCCGATAGTGATGTGCGGATCGGCAGGCAGGGCAGGCCAAGTAATAAAACATTCCAATTAATTAAAGTGGATGACAGATGAATCATTATAATGTGTTGAGTTTAATAAGAAACAGAAACTCTCATCACGGTAAAACGCAATGAATGTGTGTCTCCCACTTTCGCTTTCAACAGTCGTAGCCTAATTCTATTCAGGGAAAACCAATGACGGAATATATATCAGGCGGGTCTCAACATTATCTTTTGTTATGTCGAGAACAGCGATTCTCTGTTCCCAGGTCTGTTAACTTATACTTCACTGAACAAATAACTGACAAATAAGGGTAGATTTAAATAAAGAAGCGGCGCGCCTCACGCGAGCAGGGATTACATGCTCCAAGAACTGACACGTACTGCATTTGTGTCATAAAACACACACACACAGGTCTTTTAACTTAAGCAATATTTTTGATAAGGTATAGTATTCTCACTAACACTTAAATCTAGGGTAGATTTAAATGAATAAAAATTGAATTTAATGGATAAAAACTAAATTTAAATAAATAAAACAAAAACAACTAATTTTAAATGTATAAAAACGAAATTTAAATAAATGAAAACGAATAACTTAGGCCTAAATATAGAAAAACGAAAAACAAAAAAAAAACGAAATTGTGACGTGAGGTCCCAGTAAAATCTCAAAGTCTCGCAGTAGATTCATTTAGATTGATACAAAAAAAAACGATTATTCGAATGTCACATTTTCAAATCGAATACCAACCCACCGAACGAATATTCGGATATTCGAATATTTCTGGTCCAGCCCTAACTTCTTGTAGCTGCAAATTGGTGGAATGGGCTTTCAGTGGAGGGACAGAAATCTGTCAGGTTTTATGAAAAATATCTTTGTTTAAAAAAATTAAATGAGATGGTTGAGTATGATGACTTTTTTTATGGAAGCCCTCTATAATCAGGCTGATTTTCTCAATTTCAAACCTTTTTGCTGATTCATGTCATGTGTATGCGCGTGCATGTGTGTGTGTGTTGTGTGTGTGTGTGTTTTATAGTTGAGACTAGTAAATCAATAACTTAGCATTAGGACAACCCTGGAGAACATCAGAAGAGAGAGATGTTCACTCTAACATTTAGCTCTCAAAAAGCCATTATGTACCCATTTCTCTCCATTTTCAGGTCTGCTGACGGGATCTGACAAACTGTCAGCGTTCAGGGCGGTTTTTCACTTCCCTTCAGTTTTTCAACTTCATTTTTGGTAGGGCTGGGCGATATGGCCAAAAAAAATTATCACGATAATTTTTCTTATATCAGTCGATATTCGATAATTATCACGATATATGTTAAATCTTTATTTCTTTCAAGTTTAAAGGCAGATTTTTGCTCCTAAGTGAAAGTTGTATAAAACAGAGTGTTAATTGTGTTTTAAACGACTATTTAAATTTATGTTCATTAACAAAAACAGTAACATCTGTTTTGTTTTTTTGTTTTTTATGTAACAACCACATTTTTATTTGGTAAAAGGTAATATTCTGACTGTTTGAGTTGTATTAAAATTAACCATTGTTCATCCAGTATCATGCATTTAGATCATGATAACCACAGATAAAACCAGGTATAGCCTATAACTTAGCACCTCACTATTATGGCATAACTTCATGGTTTCTGTGGTATTTGAATGAAAAACAGTAGCCAAACAGTTAAATACATTATTAAATACTGTACTTATATTCCATTAGTCATTTAATACATTGTCTACATTAATAATATTATACAATTCAATATGTATATCCCACATTTCATGGTGCAGTTAATATTACTAGGCTAACCTTACAGTAAATCCATGGTAGGCTAAATTGATTCAGTATCAATTCAGATTCTGACTGCATCGTTGCACGCAGTGTTTCTCCTTTTTGTCAGCGGTGTTTCATCTGCCTTTAAACTGGTTTAAACTTGACATTTGTGTTCTTCACTGATCTCAAGCGCTTCTCACTGGATCTCGTGAGAGAGGTGATCAGAGTGCGAGTCTGCGTGAGCTCGCGCTGCGCTCAGTGCGCTGCCGTTTGGACTTTGAGCCGAGCGGATAAATGCTCCGTGTGGCGCGCACTGTTCAAATGAGTTTCGTTCCGCTTTTGGCGTGTAAACATTATCGAACATTTATCGACCTCTTGATATCGTTTTATCGAGAAAATTCTATCGCAACAATTACGTTATCGTTTATCGCCCAGCCCTGAATTTTTGGTATGGTAAAAATGTTACATGGTAAAATATTCAAATATGCTTAACATCATTAACACATTTACTTTATTTGCTATTACACTGTAAACAAATGTGTTTTCAAAATTGTAAATAAAGCAAAGATTAGTGGAGTATGTTTAATAAGAAATACTGTCTCAGTCTTTCTACTTTAGAATGTTAAGTTACTTGCTGTTTTGCTGCATTCGCATCATTATAAATAGTAGTTATCACCAAAGACTAAAGGCCATTGCACACCGAGTGCGAAATTCGCATCCGAAATTTTCGCACGTCAAAAAAAAATTCGACCTCACGTTATGTCAATCACGCTTGCACACCGCCTCCGAAACTTTCGTCCGTCATAAAAAATTCAGATCAGGTTCGATTTTCTGCGTTTTCGCATCCACAGCCAGCATTTTGAGAGGTTTTTTGACAATTCAGGGCCGACTGGACTCTGGAGCTCGTTCCGCACATCTTTGCATGCGCAGTGCTTTCAGTTTCGGTTTTCATTTCGATCAAGTGTTCTCTTCTCTCGATTGGATTATGAAAGGAATAACCTCCCCTTTCAATCAGATTGAAATTTGGGATCGATTAAAAGGTGTGATTGAGCAGCCAATTCGATAACTAATGTATTATTTGGGTACAATAGGCTATATAACAGCTTAAAATATTCAGCTGTTCTGTCTGCCCAGCGCTTTCACCGGGCCGCGCGTCGCGCGCACGTGTGTATGTGTGTGTGTCTCCATACCTTAAACATACTGCCAGTCTCTGTTCAGAATCGATTGGTTCACGGAAATTAATGATCTTGTTTTTAAAATGTGGCTCCAGCATCAAACTTTTCTACTGACGTTCTGAAGTAAATTTTTAATCAGCTCCTTGATAAGGAGGTGCTTCCTCTGGCGCAATTTCAGGATTGGATGGACGCAAACGCAATATTTTCTCTTTCTTCTCTTTTCAATAAGAGAGAGGGCAACAAAATCATTCTCACTGCCTGACGAATTCATTTTGTATTTTTGCGTTTTTTCCGCAACGGTTTAATAAATACGCATCGGACTCAGTGTGCAAGGTTTCTCTGCGTGACGAATTTTTAGGCTGACGAACACGAAAAAACGCATCCGAAAATTTCGTACTCCGTGTGCAATGGCCTTAAGAGTAAAATTACAATTAGTACGAGTGATGTGGATAATTTTCAACAAAGCAAAAGTTAAATTTAAATGTTACCCCTTACATTTTCAGCATGCAAATTTTCCAAAAATATCTGTTTGAAAACTTACCATATTCTGATGAGAAAACCATTATGATTAATTCACTCAACTGTTGTTTTGTCTGAGTCGTTTGTTCTTTTATCATATAACAGACGAATAGGCTCTGTAGAGGAAACCGATTTGATGAACGAAAGGATGTTACGCATAGGCTACTTGGTCATAAAAACAATGAACAAATAACTCTCTGAGACTACCAAGTCATATAAAAGAGTCATTCAAATTTACCATTGGAAGACGGTGGTAAAAAACATCTATGACAAAGTCCATAAAGTGTAATTGAATTTCAGTTTTTAGTCACTGTTTACTTTGCACCATGTGCTTTGATGCAATTCAAGAGAAGTTTTATTTTTATAGTGAGAGTAAGGACAGAGCAACTTAACTTGTTATTGTGTTAACTTAAGCTAACACACATTATTTTAATCATCTTTAATTGAGAACTTGTGAGAATCTGTGCATCTGGGTCTACTTGCCTGGAGAGGGAAGAAAGAAAAGCAATTTTGAGTTTGTTCGAGCTTCTAATTTAACTGTACTTGGGAATTCTCCATTTCAAGCTTCATCTTGATGTCATGCAGTTCTTTCCTCATGTGTGGACACTGTGTTTGATCTGTCCACTCAGTAACAATAGTCTGTTCATGGTAAAGTCTCAATATGGGGTTTTCCTCTGACATCACCTTCACTGTTTTGGCTTCTGTTCTATGCCTCCTCGCTCCTCATTTCCTGTTCATACTGGAAGTCTGTGTAGTCTTCCGCTGGGTTATGCCTTGTTCCCTTTGCATTAAATGATGATAGACACACCTGGTTGTCATCCAACTCTTTCTGTCACACAATATCAGTGTGTTATGATGACACAGTGCATGACAGTCATGTGAAACTCATCCAGTCTTTCTTCAGTAAACTGATGGTCTCTAGTACTTACCAACCTATTTTGTGTAAAAAAGATTGTAATTAGTCCTGTTTTTAAACCTTTTTTCGAACTTTCAGTAGCACATACATGTTTTGCATGTTAATCTAAGATAAGCTGAAAAACAGATGCAAGGTGCTGCAAAAGAATCAGCCTTTCAAAACAACTCCTTTTGTTAAGTAATTTTCCTATCAAGCAGGAACCCAGACCATCTGACACCTGGGTGATGATTTTTTAATTTCTTTTTTAACCACCTGGTTGTGTGGCCCTGTCCACACGGCGAACACGTTGAGCTGTATACATACAAATTTTGTATCGTATTTAGGGTGCTCCGATCAGGATTTTTGGGGCCGACTCACCGATTACTGGAAAGCTGTACTCACCCGATCACCGATCACCAATTCTATTTGAAGCCTTCTATTTATCATGTAGCATTATTATTAAACTATATTTAACAACAATGTACATTAAGTATTACAATTAAGAGAAGACAATGTATCATGAATTTACACCTGTGTATTTATCAGACATGAAAACGGGTCAGGGGTGAAAGAGGTGAGAAGGATATTACCCCTCTAGGGGTTGGGGGCCCAATTATTTTATAGTCTACTATAAAATTAAGAAAATAAATATAGCACAAATTTATAGCCCAGCTGTTTAATGAGGCAGCAACTTACACTCTAAAAAATGGTGCTAAATAGCACTAAAAGTGGTTCATTGGCTCGGTAATCATAGGGGAACCATTTTAAGTGCCATATAGCACTTACCTTTTCATATGGTGCTATGTAGAACCATAAGAGGTTCCATAGAGCATGTTAACCACCCCAGAGAACCACTGAAGAACCCCTGAAGAACCAAACTGGATTTAGTGGTGCTATATAGCACCATGACCACCGCAAAGAACCCCTGAAGAACCTTTTTTTTTTAGAGTGTATGATAGATAGGACAGAACAAAAAAAATGCAATTAATAATGTTTCATTGCGCAAAATTATTATTATGATATGATTATGAAAGACTCTTATGAAAAGATTTATGAAAGATTGTGAATAGAGTGCGGCACACAGCGCTTGCACATCACGAGTGCTGAATGATGGCTTGAGGCAACATGAGTCACAGTGCGCAGCTCTTCGAGTCCATTCGGAAAAGTTCTAAGCACAAAGGAAATACATCGATGCATAGTGTATTATACAGCATCTATCTATGCAATACTTTATTGACCCTTTCTTTTAACAGTTTTACATTTCAGTTACTGTGCGCGTGAAGAACAATGATAGTGCTCTCCAGTGTTGTGATACAGAAAGGAACATGATTGAGGTACTACAGCAAGAGAGTCAATTTATGCAAAACCAGAGCTTTATCTACAGATCAAGTATAATAATATTAACATTTATTCATCTTGGAGAGAGTTTTCATCGTTGCCGAACGCGACGCGCTGTGCTGTTTTAATGCTGAATGGATAATGACTGACGACGACGCGCTGTTTGAACGTGAATGGAGAATGACTGACAGCGGAGGGAAAAGTTTACGTGAGCTTGCATTTAATGACTTAAACATTAATTTCTATCTCACGTTATACTACAGTATGGCCGCATATATATATATATGAGTTTTTGAACTCAACCTGAGCGCTCGTTGCCGCGGCCATACAGTCTTCACTCGGACGCGCGCTTCCGTTGCGGGACAGACTCTATTCTTTCTTTACATGTTGATCACAGTTTGATAAGCAGACAGCGGCGTGGTACACACATTGCAGATGGATTGCTAGTGAATTGCTTTTTCACACACCTTGTACAATTGCCAGACAGCTGAAGCCATTTTTTATCAGGGCATAAAAAAGTCGCGAGTTTTGTGTCATCTGATCGGCTTTTCTGGATCGGCCTTTATAGAGACCGCCGATCACACATCCCAAAGCAATTATCGGCCGATTGTGATCAGGCGACCGATCAATCGGAGCACCCTTAATCGTATTGGCGTTTTGTCCAGGCGGATCCGGCGTTTTGGGACGCTGAAACCGCTATTTTTGTAACCGGGTCCCAGAGTGCATAAATCTGAAACAGACACCCTTGCGTTTTTGTGCGGCCAACCATACATTTTGTGAAAATATGATGTCATCACACCATGTGTCAGCATTAGTCACACACTGCTACATTACACGTAACAGCAACAACAATGGCGGACTATATGCTTTTGTTTATGCTGCAGAAGCTACTGAGCCTATCTAAAACTATCTAAATCTAAATCTTCTGCTCGTATGCTACTGACGGTGCACAATCTTCGTCTTCACCTTGCTGTCGTGTTCAGTTCGTATAAAGTGTGCAAGGTTATGAGCATGCTCCAAATCTTCTTCTCCTTATTTAGTGTTTCTCTGTGGCAGAATTACAGCACCACATATATACGTTTGAAAAAAAAGTCATTATTTTTCATATATTTTACCTTTATTCTACACTGTTCTGTCCCTCCTTGTAAAAACGTTCTGATGGTTTCCGGGTTCTATGAAGCCAGTCCATCAAAAATATGCAATGGGCTCAGTTTGGTTCGCTGTTGCACATTTTTCAGAAACGTCAAGCCCCTTACCTTTACCGGTAGTTTGTGTATTATAAACAATGGCGTCAATAAAGCCATACCAATTTGAGCCCGAATCGAACCCAGAGAATGTTAGTGAAGATGATCGAGCAGAACCTGTTCAAGAACTGCTGTTAAACGACGTTTCAGAATAGTTTGTTTTTTGTTTTATTTTTACATACTTTTTAGATACGCTGTGATGGCAGACTGTATGGCACCATTTTTAGAACAATTGTCGCCAGAACTAATAACTATTAATTATCAAAACGAACACTAAACATTGGCTTTACTACAGTAGCCAAATCAAACACTGAACCATGTTTAGCATGCCTGTAGATAAACATACATAAAAGCTCTAACGTTAATCAAAGAATAATTTACACTAATTTCATGTTTGCTGTTGAGATTTTAAACAAAAGTTTGTAACGTTAGGTGTTCGTCGGATAACTACGGGGGCGTATTGCATTCACTTGAAGAAAAAAAATCTACTCTTTTTCTGAATTAACAAGTTAATTATCTCAGAATTATGAGATCATTTTTCATGGAAAAAAAATGTTGCTCTGTTTTTCTGAATGAACAAGTTAATTTTTCACAAGAAAAAAAAGTTGCTCTATTTTTCTGAATTAACGAGTTAATTTTTCATGAGAAAAAACATTTTTCTCTGTTTTTCTGAATTAACGAGTTAAGTTTTCATGAGAAAAAAGTTTTGCTCTGTTTTTCTGAATTAAGAAGTTAATTTTTCATGAGAAAAAAAGGTTTTGCTCTGTTTTTCTGAATTAACGAGTTAATTTTTCATGGAAATTGTTTTAATTCAGAAAAACAGAGCAAAAAACAAATTTCTATGAAAAACTTTTTTCTCATGAAAAATTAACTCGTTAATTCAGAAAAACAGAGCAAAATCTTTTTCCATGAAAAATTATCTTGTAAGTCTGAGATAATTAACTTATTAATTCAGAAAAACAGAGTACATTTTTTTCTAGTGAATGCAATACGCTTCCGTAGATAAAGTTAAGTATGAACAAGCATTTAACTGGTTTGCAGAGCAAAACAGCCATTTGTTTACTTCATTGCTACAACGTACAATTAACAATACAAACTTAACACAGGAAAACACATGGACAAAAAATAAATCATACTTACAGATCTTGGCCCGTAAACAACATCTTTTGTTCTTAAAGGGCATATTGCAGGTTAGAGGACCCAACGAGTCAATGCATAGAAAAACAATGTAGGAACTAGATTTTCTTTAAAATATACTTATAAATACGCTACAGAAGCTTCTGGAGTCATTTTTGTGAGAAGATTTTACTTCCACGTCTGATAATGGGCGTGGCGGACGTGACTCAATGAGCGGGAGAGCCGTCGATTCTAACAACGGGAAAACAATGGATCGCAATGACATTTTGGACGCAGAGGAAATACTCGTATGACAGATCAAGCCATAAAGTTATGAGCCTGCTATGCTAAAGAGAGCAGGGACAGGCAAGGATAATGTCAGACACAACGGTTAGAGATAAAATGAGCTGTGGTGTGAGGAGAACCAGTGTAGAACAGGACAGGTGCCTTTAGGTGAGAGACGTGCTTCTAGATATACATGCTCGCTAATGATATACACTGTGGTCACAATACTGTACAGATTATTATTATCCTATAACAGGCCAGCAGACATTAGTATGTTTAGGGTAGATTTATATACTATTAAATGTATAAAAACTTTACTTATAGTATATTTCTATTGTACTAAAAGCATACTCAGGTAAATTATTAATACATATTTTTCACCTGGGTTAACTTATAACATAAACAGAAAATTAAAGATTTGAGTATTTAAACAACCAATTTTGTTTTTCAATTACAAGTTGCCTCTATTTAGGGCATGACATGACTAAGTTACCTATATCACACTATTTGATGCCATTGGTATAGTATACGACGATCAATATTCTTGCTTCGGCATCTCATGTTGAACTCCATCATATCGCCGGGATGATAATCATTTGATCTAAGTGAACGCTACACACGACCGCGTTTTCCGAAGCCGATGCGGAAGAGAAATCCCCTCTCTTCACCTGCACAAACCGCACCAGGAATGAAAGATAGGCTCTAGCACAGCCCCCTTTCTTGTAAAGGAAACTTGTGGACTCGAATCTTGACTTTTGCAACCTTCACAAACACAATAATTTATCATGACGATGATAAATTAAAATACAAAAAGTACTGAAAGCACACTGACTGATGACCGCGCTCACTGACTGAACACCAGCCGACTCTGCACTGAGCCGAAGCTGCGTCTCCCTGATATGACGTCAAATGACGCAATGTTGGGGAAAAAAAGCTGTTTTTACTAGCAGTCCAAGAAATGCTCAGTTTATCTTCTAAATTAGTGCCCTTATGTTGTTTTAAAACATTTTAAATCCTGCATTTAATTTTCATATGGTATTTTCATACAAGGTTATCTATAAATTCCGATTTTTTAAAATTTTTTATTTATTTTTTTTTACCTGCAATATGCTTTTTAAAGTTGGAACTGCTCCATCTTCAAGGACAAGCTGTTGTGCGAATCCTGCATTGAACTTGCAAAGATTGTGGAAGCTATCCTCTGTAAAATGTGCAGCACAGAGAGTGCGCACTCGAGATTTGGTTTGTAATTATGAGGGAACGAGTTAAAAATAAAATGTAACCATTGATCCCTTACTCCCCCTTCCCAAGGAAGGCTGAACAAAGTGGACCTGCAATCCGGATGTGAACAAAACAGCGTTTCGAACGGCATTGCGGCGGCAACAACACTCCAGCCTACTATACCTCAAAAACTCTTCTCTAAAGCAATATAAAATGGACTCGTCCACTTTATTTAGTATACTCGGAGGAGGGGTTTATGTAAATAGTGGGGTTAGTGACGTCAACAAACCTGGAGGAATGTCGTGTAGTCATTATCGGTCGTTTTCTGTAGTTCTTAGAAATTGATTTCTTTAAAAGCAAATATCTCCCTTTGCTTTAAACTTTAAGTGTTGTAACTTCCCGGATGTTGTTTATGTTTAAACAGCAACAATGCAAAAGTTGCTGTTCTAAAGTTAGAAAAGTGAAAACGTGTTTTACCACCCCTTTAAAATACAAACATTACATGCTAAACCTAAAAATACTGATACTATTTTAAAGCAGAAATTAAAATGACTAAATTAAAAAAGATAATAAACAAAATTACAAAATGTTAACTTGTATTGAGGTATAAAAAACACACCTTCACTCATCTGAACATAGGCTAATTATATTACATTAATGGGCTATTCCAACAATAGTGCATTTACTGTTACTGCTCTCATAAATATGATTACTTGTTTTTCAAGTATAATTTTAAACCTACAATTAATTTCTAACAATAAATATTTTTATATTTAGTCAAAATTATTGCACTCCTATTCTAATGTGCTCCGTCTAATTGATTTGTATGCGCCTACCACCGCTCAATCACTTAAGTGTGTGAAGTTTAAAGGGATACTTCAGGATTTAGCATTAAGCTTTGTATTAGTAGGAAACCTGTACTATTTTCAAATTACCATGCTTTTCACCCTCATATCCCCCTGAGACGAGAGATATATGTATTTTTTTGTCTGGAAGAAATCCTCTGATTTCTCAGAAAGCGGAGTAACTTAGTAGGAGGAAGCTGAGTGGTATCGAAATCGTACAAAATGTCCTGGATTCAGCTTTTGCTTTCTGCAGTCGCCATTCATTGTTTACATGTACCTTTTGTTTCAATCTAACTAAATTAATTCCGATTGGTGAGTGTTTACATGAACGCTAAACAAGTGATCAGTTGATGTGCATTTTAACATTGCTAAGAAAATCCCTACTCCTCTGTGGGAGATACGAGACCGGTGCATCTCACAGGTGTCGCTCATCTGTAATCACGCCATTGGCCTTGTGCTGTTCTCCCATGGCCCTCAGTCTCATCCTTCTCGCCACAGTAAACATGATGAATGGCGACTGTAGAATGCAAAAGCCGAATCATAGAAATTTTGTACGATCTCGAAATTCGTGGTCTCCCTGACGAGTCCACACTTTCGTGACATAATCCCACTTTCTGCTGTAGAGCTCGCTTCAGTGTGGGCTCTGCAAAAGTGCGCATCAAGGGCACGTATTGACCGTGAGCAGCCTTTTGAGGCCTAAAATGACAAATGAGACAACCTACGTCTCATGGACTTAATGGACCTGCATACACGCCAGCCATTGTAGTCCACAAGACCAAAAGTGCATATGAAGTTTGCCTCTTGGGGACAGGGCCTAAAGCAACGTGACTGGTTGATGGTTTCCAAGCATCGCACACAGATGGATCAGTTGTTGCACCTGAGTGTAACAGATTATTGAAAAAGAAAAAAAAATGTTTGATTTGAAATTGCTTCTATTCATTGGATGTTGATTGGATTTTGAGATAGGGAATTTCTCTCAAAAGTGGGGGCAGATAAACACGAGCTTGCAGGGGCAGGTTTTAAAAATGATTGGAGAAGTCCTGCATATGTTACCAGAGAGAAGTTGTTTTCACCTGAAAATCCAGATAACATTTTGATTAAACATTACATTCAAAATAGCAAAACATTTTTTAAATGAAACCTATATGAATAGATTAATTGGTCACAAATAAGATCTAGAACATGCATTTTGAAAATATATAGGGTGAATTTTCATTTAATGATGCATTTTAAGATATTTTGTCCCAGTTCTAATCTAACAAACACTCTCACAAAAACGTATTCAAACAAACACAGTGTCAGTTTTGACTGTCTGTTTTGTTCATACAACGTGGATAAGCTACAACAGCTAAATTCACCATGAACAAAAATAATGTTCGTACCATGTAAAATGTTTTTAAATGTAGAGAAGTTACTCATTGTGAAGAACTATGACTGGTTTCATGTATCACCTGAGAACACAACACACTGAACAGCAAAAATAGTTCAGTTACCCTAAGTTAATTACATAAATGTTAATTTTGTTTTAGTTTTCGGCTGAAAGTTTCAGCGTTCCTGTAATAAAAAATAATAATAATAATTTTGGTGTATAATACTTTGTAACAGAAAACTATCCTATTTTGAATTTCAAAATATAGGTGAACTTAGTCAAATTAATTTGAGAATCTATCTATAGTGGTTGGAAGGATTGTTCTGCTTGGTCTATAATGTGGCGCAACATGACATATTTCAGCAGAACGTATTATGCAAGTCACCATGTAATGATCAGTGACCTCATTCGCTTTGCGGTATAATATCTATATCAGTTGGATTGGTTCCATATGATATAATTAAATCTATTGTATGATTTAGACGATGAGTGGGGCCACTGACGTTTTGTTTGACCCCAAAGGAGTTTAATAAGTCTGTAAACGCAGCCCCTAAAGCATCATTTGTATTATCTACGTGTATGTTAATCTCCAACAATTATTGCGTTATCGACTTTCACCAATAGATCACGAGAGAAAGTCTGCAAACTCTTTTAGGAATTCAGCATATGGCCCTGGAGGTCCATATACAGTAGCCAAGGCTAGAGATAATATGGATTTCTTTCTTACATCTAAGAGCGTAACATTTAGTACTTCAAATTAATTAAACCTCTGACCTGTTTTCTGAGTAACATTAAAAAATATTTTTATAGATTGTTGCAACACCGCCGCCACGGCCGATCAGATGAGGCTCATGCTTATAACAGTATCCTGGTGGACTAGACTCATTTAGACCGAAACACTCATTTGGTTTAAGCCAGGTTTCAGTAAGGCACAGAACATCAAAATTATTATCTGTGACCATTTCATTTACAATAACCGCCTTAGGTGTGAGCGATCTAATGTTTAGAAGCCCTAGCTTTAAAAATTGTTTTTGTTCACTGATATTTAGATTTACAATACGATTTTTGCTAGATCCTTCACTAGATTTATTGTTTGGCTTCACTAAACGAGGAATAGACACAGTTTCTATATAGCGCTCCACACTATGCATATTAGTTAAGTTTGGACAACAGAGGCTGTGATTTGGACTTTGACTTACTAGTCATCTGTTGCGTAACGTCTTGGAGATGTTGTCCGACAGAACAGACGCTCCGATTCTGCTGGGGTGGAGTACGTCTGCACGATACAGCCTGGGTCTCTCCCAAAACAGATGCCAATTATTTTCAAAGAGCAGTTTCTATTCATTGCACATAGGGCTGGGCGATATGACGATATAGATCGTTACCGCGGTAGAAAACGTCAGCCGTAACAGATTTTTTTATTCCGTGTATACCGCGTAATGTAAATAAGTGGGCGCGGTTAACTCCAGTGCAGCGTGCGTGAGACTGATGCTGAGATTTGTCAAAGAAACTTGGAGAAAGTAGATCAAGAGGATCCACAAAGGAATCCGTTTTCTAAAGGTTTGTTGTTAACGCGATATGTTCGGGGGAAAGGCAGCCGTCAACTAGAGCAGAGCAGCAACCAGGCAGTACAGAGGAGTGCACGTTCGCAACAGGGAAAGCATGAAGTTACTTGATAACATTTCATAGGCTATATCAATATCATTACGAATAGAAATAACCTTAAATAATGTATAGTTATCCACATCTTTCCTTCTCTTATGTATAGTTACTTTTTAAACATGAAAATCGCATTCAGCATGAATGAACATCCTGCTTGTTAAAACGAATCCTGTTTGAGGCAAAATAACTAAATATGCAGCACGAGTTATATATTTAACTCCAAACAATTGCCTACCGAACCAGTTGATAAAATCTTCCTTTGATTCGATACGTGATTACAACTTGACTCTCAAATTAATCGATCGCATTTTGTTGATGCAAAAGACGCGCGCGCACATGCACTGAGAGGGAGCGCGCGGTGTTTACCGGGCTATGGGCTAATAACGACGCACTGTTATAAGGTGTGTATAATTTAAACTACTTGGTCAACACTAACAGAAGCTGCGGTTTGGTTTTCATATTGCTGCTCTCCTAGTCACTTCTGAACGTGATGAACTTGACACTCCTGAACTCCTCTTGATTAAAGCTCAGGGTGACGGGTTGCCAGATATAACAAAAAGAGCAAAACAAGCCCCTTAAAACGCAGTATAATAAACACATGTGGTAAAAATATATCATAATTATATTATATATATTATAATTATAAACTGATTGATGAAGTAAAGCAATGCATGAGATTGAAATTTTTTTTTGAATTGAATAGAAGATTGAAAAATTAGTTCAAATGCACCTATGAGTTGTATTTAATATCAATCTGTTGTGGGAAGTTCATCTAAAAGTTGATGAGTCTTTTTTGTTTACTATATTTTGCTATAAAAAATAGTTTACCAAATAAATAATTTACCAAATAAAATAAAAACACGACACTGAATGGTTCGTTGCTTTAGGCGCTGTGGCGCTCGATCAGGCTCATGTAGTCCTTCTTCAGAACCTCCGTCTGCCGCAGCCTGATGTCATTCGCTCCGCGTGCAGCACAACAGCTCCAATGCGCTCATCCTCGTTCAGGATCTCGGGAAACTGTGCAGCGACATCAAGAAAACGAGCACAAGGAAAGTAGTGAGTGCGCACCTTACCTTTACCCGAGGTAGCGCGGACATGACGGACCATGGATGTGCCGATGATCACGGCGTCATCGCGTTCCGGCTCGCGAAGAGGGAGAAGCGGTTCTGAGTGGGGATCTCGAAGACCGGGAGGGGCGGAGAGGTAGCTCTGGTCCTGTCTCGTATCTTCCGCTGTGTGATCCATGGTCCATGGTGTTGTGTCGGTGCCGGAGTGAATGAAGCCTGGGCAGAAACACACACGGAGTAGACGAAAGTCGGAGTCAAAGAGTTAACGTTACTAGCCACTGATTTGTGAGCATCGGCACGTGATGCTTCAAGCGTTGAAACGCCGATCCAACAGCTCGGCTTGCTTCACCAGCAGACCACGGATCTGCTTCTCGACGTATTCCAGATCCTGCTTCACCGAACAGCAGCTCGAATGTCTCCTCACCTGCACTCAGAGGTAACGTTAGACACGCATCTGTTGTGTTCGCCATTATAAAAGATGAACAGTGAATTAGTAGTGATACTACAAATATCACTACTAATTTAGGACTGAAATGCCGGATATAACCCGTATCTTTTCAGTGAAACGGGTGTAGAATGAGACGGCCGATGAGCGAAGGGCCACGTGTGGAATGTTAGCGGGCTAAAGGCTAGTAGCCTAGATTCGTAAAATTGGATCTAAGTAGCGATATCAAAGCAATCCAATTGTTATTTTATAAGGAATAGTATCGATGATAAGTTCACATGATATAAAAATAGAAAGTGCTTGTTTATAAATGAGTGGTAAAGAAGAAAATCAGGATTAATCTTAATTCTTTTATTAAGGATTAATAAAAGAAAAACTAAGATTTACTTGGTGTCCTCAACCCATGCATTGCTATGATTGGCTGTACTCATGACATCACTGAGTTAGAATCACGTGACGGCTCTGGATATCTAGCAGGCTAGATATTTTTCTGGGCTCGGCGACGCATCTGTGAGGCGTCTGCAAGCTTTTCCGCTGCGTCGTTGGCTCTTTCATACTAACAGATTGGCAAGCGTTCATCGTCCGCTAATCCCCCACGACTTGCACGCGATTACACCCTGACCTGTCGGCGAGCTCAACGATTTGCAAATCGGGCATAAATCGGGCTTAAAATCCTGTAGTGTGAACTTGGCTTACTCCCCAACTTGGCTTACTCCCCACTTGAGTCACTCCCCAAGTGTCTCAAGAAAGACCTAATTAAGGAAGTATTTTGCAAGGACACCACATGGTTTGCAGGTCGGTGAGCCACTGCTTTGTCATGCGGCACTCATGCAGCGTCTCATGCTGCCATGTGGACAGACGGTCGGCACAGTTGTGCCTCAATGTGCAGCTGTGGTCTTCTTTGTTCGGGAGTCGGGACGCACACTCCTTTCATACTCTTCACTTTTGTCTCTCATCAGCTGAGGTGCTTGAGAGTGTGTATGCCAAGGTTTTGAGGGCAAATAAGAGGTTGTGTGTTATGACTTTCCTGATCAAGACGAATGAGCACAGCTAAGTCATCCCATTTTTTGTAATTCAGTTTGAAAGGGATTGTATAGGTTATGAGTCATTGTTGTCTGGGAAAAACAATTTGTTTGTTCAAAATCCCAGTGTGGTTTTAATGAACCCTCTGGGGACCAAAACGCGCCCCCGCATTTTGCTAGATTTTTTAAAAAAAAAATTTAGAAATGCAAAATAAACTTAAAATGCTTTGTTAATTTAGATTTTTCATTTTCTTGTAATACATCAATCGATCCTGTTTAGTTCCTATTTTTTTCTGTATACTCACAATAAAAATAAAGTGTTTTGCTTTTTGCCAAATAAAGAAAAAATGAACATGATGCGAGTTCTGCACTCTCTCTGTCAGTGAACTTTGAAACGCTTTCGTAAAAGATCTGTAACTCTGAGAAAAATTCAGCCAAACAGGCTAACATACATACGGGCATACAGCTTGAGATCGCATCTTTTAAACAAAGTAATTTATATAAAGAACAAATATTCTCAGCTTCTGTAATCTGTAAGAAAAGAGAGTGATTTCATTCGAGCTCCTTACAAGCTCATTTACTTTAATTCACGCTATTCACCAGATAATGAGTTAAGCCATCTATGCAGGTACAGGTAAATGCCCCCAAGTAGATGCATTGAACGCTTCAAGTTCCATCATTCAGTCTCCTGCGCGTTGGGAAGATGGCACGATTCCACCGGTGCGGAAGCCCTGGGGCCTATACCATGAAGCCGGTTTAGGTGGCTAGCCAGCTTTGTCTCAGTTCAGTTTGTGCCAACCCTGGGTTTTAGGGACCATGAAAGTGGTTTGGCTTTTAGCAGTGTTCATCGCCATAGTAACTTACACTCCACTGCTGAACCTGGTCCGGGGCGGGTTCTGTTCTAGGTAAGAGGTTGCAAACTGAACTTGGACCTATGAGCTGTGAGCAAAGTGACACATGTACGATGCGATAAAGTCACTGGCTTTTAGTAAATAAATTTGTATGATTTAGAAATTATTTCTGTAATTATTATACCCTAAAACAATCTCGCATGTACAATTTCAGTTCATCAATTATTAATACACAGATTTTAAATGATTGCGTATATAAAGGTAATATAAATATGCTTTAGAATCAATAAATGAAGCTATAAAATGATTAAATGTGAGCTTAAATGTTCAATTCTCTCTATACCTTTATCAACTGTATAAACTAACTTCACAACTTTTACTTGCACTAATATAAAGTAGTGAGACTTTCTTTTAGTTGTCCTCTTTCACAAACAGCTATTTTCTGCTTGCTGTGTAAATTTGTTTAAATTCTTAGAATTTTAAAGGGGGAGTTGACTGCCATTTCACTTTTTTCATTTTAAATAGTGTGTAATGTTGCTGTTAGTGCATGAACAGTATCTGCAAAGTTGCAGCTCTGAAAGTTCAGTGTAAGCAGAGATATCGTCTTTTAAAAATCAGGAAGTATAATTGCCTACAAAAACGACTCGATTGGGACAACAGCTAGGTTATGGTATGTCAATAACCTACACATTTGCATCAACCCCTCCCTCAGAATATGTAGAAAATGGCATGCGCATATTTCTGAGGTACGTCGACTCGTCGAGTGTGTTGTTCACGCAGCTGTCAGGTCTTCTGTGTTCGGGCTTCCCATGGATGCTAATTTTCCTCAATAATAGATACAATTTATGTTTGATTATGTTCCTGAAAATGACAATCGTAATCTAGCGAGTTCAACACCGGATTAAACAAGAAACTGTTACTAAAACATGAAGCAGTTCCGACTTTAAAACAAGAGGCAGCAGTGTTGGGCCACAATCTGTAAGTAGGCTAAGACTTAATCATTTTAAATGTATTTGCATGTATAATTCAAGACGTAGCCTTGTGTTTAATTTTTTTCAAATGCCAGCGCTGGCTTTATAGCCACTACTAGTTAGACTATGCTATTTTGTGTCTACGACACACGTGTACAAACATTATGGACCTGAATTTTCTATAAGTACTAATGTTTTAAACGTATTTTTCATGTATATATGCTTTATGATGTTATTTTCAATTTGATCAAGAACGTAAACATGCCAACGCTGTTTGAGTATAACATTAGTAGCCAGTCAGTTGCTATTGTTGCCAGTCAGATGCTATTGTGTAAAACAAACATGTATAAAGTAAAAAAAATTAGCAAATTATAATTCAGAAACGTTTAGTAAGAGCCGTGTGTGGTGAGGTTCTGCTTGACTCTCTTCATCGCGGCTTTCTCGGTCTGATTCTGCCTGAAAGTGAAACTGCAGTTCGACACATATTTACATCTGGACCGGAGCTCATGACATGCCCGTTTCGCCCATAAAGGTAAAGGGTGTTAATCTTCCGGACAACGTGAGCGACAGTTTAGCCAATCACAACTAGGGCTGATGGAACGAATTTGAAAATTCGAATATAATTCGAATATTAAAAAATCAATACTATTCGAATGCTAAAGTTACTATTCGAATATTGCTTTTATATATATTTAAAATATATATATATATATATATATATATATATATTAGTGCTGTCAAACGATTAAAATATTTAATCACGATTAATCACATTAATGTCATAGTTAACTCGCGATTAATCGCACATTTTCTAAATGTCTTTTGATTTATTTTTGTTACATAATTTTTTCTCATTTTAATGCTCTTATCAACATGGGAAAGTGGATTGGCTTGTTTAGTGCAAATGTTTTTTTTTATTATTATTATTGAAAATAACATTGGAATAGTGTTCAATTTCACACTAACATACCAATAATCTCTCACACAATGTAACACTGTCTATCAATAAAAGGGTGAAAGAAATACTGACGAGGTCCTGATATTGGTGAGGGGTGGAGAATTCGCATCATCTGTGTGTGTGTGTGTGTGTGTGTGTGTGCGTTTGTGTGTGTTTGCTTGGCCATCATCAAGTGGTGTTTCAGACTGGATGTGCTGCGATGATGATAGCTCAGTTCACAACGACAAAACACACAGATCCGGCGTCTCGCGCTTGTCATCCACTCAAAACGTAACGTTACTATTTGGCCGGCTCGCAAGCAGAAACGAGTGTGTGCGGCACAAAACGTCCTCGCGCTGCTATCTGAAACCCATTCATTTCAATTGCTTGTGCCGCACGAGGACGTTTTGTTGCTTCTTCGACCAAAGCGCATGCGGATCTAGCTAGACCGTATAACAAAACAACAGGCACGACGCACACACTCGTTTGGGCTTGCGAGCCGGCTTTGAGTGGATGACGAGCGCGAGACGCCGAAATGGATCAGGATTCAGGATATATAATATATATATACTTCTGAAGTGACCAGGTGAAACCGAAAGATCGCTTTCTTATTAACAATAGGAGAAGCGCTAGACTAGCTTTCGCATGGCACGTTCGCAAGGTCTCGTTCACTCCCTCTCTGCCATGCACGCGCCGCACACTATGTATTTTATGCGCGTATTCCGGGAGATTTTAACTTATTTGCGGCCATCAGGGAGATGCTTTCATATGCGGGAGACTCCCGGAACTTCCGACGCGATATGACGATCACATCACCTCTGATCTGAGCCCCTATTCATCAAGCCAATGCGCCGCAATTTATCGCAAATCAAAGTGAAAGTAAGTCGCAGACGCTTAACACGGTAACGCTTCCTTTTACAGTACAGTACTTATAGACGAATCCGACGAGCGTTCTTGTGTAGGCTGCCATCTTGTGGCGACGCCATTACTGAGCTGTTACACCGGCATAGGCATTCATGCACCGGTATGTGAACAAACCTCGGTGATAACGCAAACGCACACTCGATGGCAGCTACAGCCAGGCAGAATGACTTGTTGGGTTGATGATGTTAGATAGTGGCCTCCAGTCACAGATGAAGGTACAAACGATCTTACAGATTATTTATGAAAATAGCTTGGCAAGCTAGCTAGGCTAACATTTGCTAACGAGGAAACTATAAAAAGACCAGTCCATTTGGCAACAATAAATAACTAAATAAATAAATGAAATCAAATAAGCAAATTCATGTTTTTCATTTGTGTCCATTATTTATCTAATTTTGCAACAGGCAAGGGTAAGGTAACGTTACAGCTAGAAAGTATACATAATATCGACCAATTAGTCTTTTTAAACCATGGTCAATATAACAGCAGGATAACAATTATGTCACATAACATTACATTTAGCTCAGGAAAGCCATTTAATAACCATAGCATGTTAATTGAATAGAAAAAATAGCAAGAGAGGAGATTTTGCTGATCACTAAATCACATATTTTTTTTTTTACTTATGTCATTAAATAATTGTTATTATACGCGAATGTCCGCGTCTTATACTCGCCCAGGAAATCTGTGTAAACCGTACGGCACCAGACAGGGGCAGTCGACCCGGGGTATTCACAATGTTTTCTCTTCAAAATTGAAATTTTACTGCCACCATTGAAACAATTTATAACTAAACTGTTTACCCACTCGACATTATACAATGGGTAACGTTGTAACGTTAGTGACAGTCGTAAATCGCGGGCTGTTTATTCCAGTGGACGCAAGTTGCAACTAAAACAATAGGAGGCAATGGCGCAACGCTGACCCAGCAACAGCTCCGTAATGGCGCCCGCTTACTTCCGGTAGTTTCGCCGGATTCGTCTATAGTGTACTTACAGTGTACTTACCTAGAAAGTACTGGCTAATATAAGGTAAGTACATGGAACAGGGGTAGGTTTAGGGGTAGTTTCAGGGTTAGTACTAGTTATTACCCAGTAATTGTAGTTACTAAAATAAGTACATAGTATTTACATGGGTAACTGGACTGTAAAAGGAAGCGTTACCCTTAACACTACCATCTTCATTAAAAGTAAAGAAATTAATTGATCTTACCAGAAATGGTGCCGCTCTCTCTTATTGCTGCCTTTGCTGATTTTGAAATTAGCCGATGATCAAAATGCAGCTCATATCTGTTGCTTTCGGTGACGTGCGCACATCATTAAATCTGTATATAACGCGGGGATTGAAGATCGGATTTATATCTGTTTTGCAAAAACACATTTATGTGACCAGGTGTGAATAAAATCGTTTTGATAAATCAGATAGCTATCCGATCTGAGAAAACGCATGAAGTGGCCAGGTGTAAACAGCCCCTAAATGTTTATTGTAGTAATGTTAGATGTCCCTCTAGTGGGCCGAACGTGTAACAACAACCACAGGCTATAGTGGTAATGTCGTAAATATTAATTATAGGATAAATTTGAGCATTTAATATTCTAATATTATTTGAATATTACATAAAATAAGGAATGGAATTCGAATAGTATTATAGAGGAAGATTGACAGCCCTAATCGCAACACACTGGGCCAAACTAACCAATCTGAGCTCACTACGTGTTTCTGAGGGAGTGTTTTCATAGAATCAGGAAGTGAACCGCTCGTTTAGGGGACAGAGGAGAGCGCGGCTGACAATAAAGGTGAAGTTTATGAAAAATAAGACTTTTAAAAAACAGGGTTTCCGGGGTCTTAAAGTCTTAAAAAGTCTAAAATTCTGAACTTTAAATTTAAGGCCTTAAAAAGTCTTAAAAACGGCTAGATTTTCATCTGAGGTCTAAAATTTGATTTAGTCAGGTCTTAAAAAGATTTTACCCTCGTTCATTTGCCAAAACTCTGGCCGCAGAAAGTTATTACAAAGTAGCAAAAAAGTATTGAGTCGTAGCCTACAAAGCGGAGCTCTAGTGCAGGGGTTCAAACCGATTCAAACACGCTGCTCGCGCGCAAGCATTGAACATTGAAAGCTCGGTCAACATGAAGGATCGCGGTGCACCCAAACATTACCGGTGTTTTTCTCTTCTCCGTGAATAAATATTGTAGCAGATCTAACGTTACAGCAAGCGTTTCTCTGTGGTGGAAATCCATTGGCTACTAAAATGTCTTTGTCGTTATGGAGAGCATGGTGCATGGTTGCATAGCAACGACAGATGCAACAGGAAAATCGGCCCAAATTTTACAGTTAATAATAGAAGATAACGGAGGTGAATGTCAGTAATTTATCATTTTTTGACCCAATCTTTTTATAAAAGATCATTTAAAGGCTGAAAGACGTGAAATATGTAAAATCTGTTTAAAAAAAAATATTTTTGTGATGACTTTATTTTAACTAGACTTAACCTGTTGCAAGACACTCCTTAATATCTGGCCATCATTTTTAATAGTATTTTAATGTTTATGCAAACAAAAAGTGCATATTCATGCTAATTTTATTTGCTAGGTTTAGACATACATTGTAATCATGAAATGAAATGTTAATACCATTTCATCTCTGTGTATGATCAACTATAATTGTGTTTTTACAGTATAAAATGCAAAGTACAAATTTCACCTACACACACACACACACACACACACTTATAAAATAATTTTTTTCCAAATATTTTCTTATTTAAATTTTTGGTAATGCATTGTGTAGGTCTTAAATTTCAATGTTTACGGTCTTAAAATGTCTCAAAAAGGTCCTAAATTTGACTTCCTGAAACCTGCAGAAACCCTGAAAAAAGAAAAACCACAAATACATGTTACATCGCACCCCATAAATACAATCATGCAAAGAAAAAAAGCAGTCAACCCCCCCTTTAATAATTTTATTCAATAAGTGAATTGCGCTACTTCTCTTGCTAGAAATTAATTTCAATTAGTTTTGAATGAGTTTCACTCTTTCTTAGCATGTGATTGGCTGTTCGCTTCTATTGTCACACCTAAACTCAGGATCAAAGCCTGAGTTGACAAAGAAAGTTGATGATCAGCATCATGGTACCAACAAAGCCTGGTTGGATTGGTTTGGTTTGGTTTGGTTTGGTTTTGTTACCTCGAAACTATTCCTGCAGCCCAAAGAGTTTGTTCAACTACCATCATGGTACAGGCCCCTGCTCGTCCCTGGATACTGAGCGACGAAGATTTCACATTTTCATCAGAGGAAGAGCGCGACTACTCTGATGACGACCGTTTGTATTTTGAAGAGCGACTTGATCCAGCCGTGGATAGAATTTCAGATGAGTAAGTATTTAGTCTTACTTACATTAGTTGACAAGCTATTCAATGTAAACATTTAGCTTTCATATCATACTGGATGGTTTATTTTCCACTTGCCATCCAGAGTATTGACATTTGATATAGGACTGAAACGATTCATTCGAGTTACTCGATTACAAAAATTCCTTGAGGCAGAATTTTTGCCTCGAGGAATTTTTGTAATCGAGTAACTCTGATGAATCGTTTCAGCCCTATATCAAATGTCAATACTCTGGATGGCAAGTGGAAAATAGACCACCCCAGGGGCGGACTGGGACCAAAAAGTGGCCCTGGACTTTCTGGCCCACAGCAGCCCACCGTACGGTGGCCGAGAGAGCTCAACGTGCTGCAAGTGAAGCAAACACTTGCAAATAGAAAAACACAAAATTAAAAAAACATCATCAGTTTCACAACACACGTGTGCTCCAAATACAGAAATGCACTGCAAAAGTTCACAACACAACCAAATACATAAACGCGCTGCAAATAACACAGACCACAGCGGAAATGTTTACAGGGAAACCAAATAAGTGACGAACCCGGCTGGGACGTGCGCTTCCCCATGCCCTACTCCCTTCGAAGGGCAGACGGAAGAGCCCTTAAAGTGGGACTTTGGAGTGAGCAGGGCACCAGTGTGAAACCAGCATAAAAATATAACACAATACAAAACTATATGCTATTTAAACATTTATTTTAAGTAACACAACGCTAGTCAGGGGGGTAACGTTAGATCCTTCAGAGCCTGTTGAACTGCTACTCTTCGCGCCAAATGTATAATCTGCTCATTTAAAGCATTTCACACATAGATTTCACAGCATCTACCTCTAGCTAACAGTCGGCTGTAGTTCTCTCGGTGTTCAAATGAAGCTTTTCCCGTGACACAGATGACGACGCGAGGGAGTTGGCTTTCATCTGTGTGCCACGGCTTGGTGTTGTGTTTTTACAGGACGTGAAAGGGGGCGTGTTTCAAGATACGCAACGGAGCAGACGAAACTAATTAACAGGGAGAGACAGTCAGATTCATTCACACGAAACACTGTCCTTGTTGGCCGCGCGATCGATTTCCTCATTCATTTGTGTAGAAAATAAATATTAGGATTTCCGTCATTGTTTTAAATATATTTTTGATACTTGATATTTGTACCGGGCCGGCCCACATTGGCCAGCGGCCACCGGGAAAGTCCCGGTGCTCCAGATGGCCAGTCCGCCTGGACCACCCAGTATGATTTGTTAAAGCCTTGAAGCCTTGTTAAATTCCTATGCACACTATGTGCGCACGCAGGGATCTGATTGTTTCACATGGACTGTTGTTCAGTAAACACAGCATAGCGCATGATTCATTTGAATTTAGGCGGTGCATAGCAGATAGAAAAAGATGTCCATAAACGGCAGAGAATGTCTAAAGTTTGGGATCATTATATATTTAAACTCACACACTATCGCGCTTGCGCATGCACCCTTGTCTCTCTCACGCGCCAGTCAGACCAATTGCGGCAAATCATCACATAGGCTATCGTAAAACTTAAAATAATAGCCCGGGATTTTATTTTCCCAAATCATCGAAGGACACTGGCTTGTATTTTTAGACAGGCATCTATATGAGACAGGCCATAATGTAGTGTTGAGATGTTGTTCATCGAGTGTAAGCCTAGAGTCTCTAATCTCTAAAAAATCTCCAAATGCTCCGCATGAAACTGCGGTCTTCCGACCTTTTACTAATGTGTCAATTGATTTTAATTAATATGCGCGAGGGAGAGAAAGCACATGTTGTTTGAAGACGTGAGAGTGCGCGTGTCCGTTGCGCTCTCTCTGCTCTATTGTGACACACACACACACAAACTCTCATCTAGGTATATTTTGATGTTTGTCTAGAGATTACGCCTGAAAAAGTCTGATTCTTATTTATAATTGTTTTATTTACATTTTTTTAATTGTATACATTTGTGTACCTGTTTGGCTTGATATTTTATATTAATTTATTTTTGTTCTCAGGTGGGTAATTTGCAGAAGGTGCAATCCTTTTTTGTAATGTTGTATTAACAAGACAAAACTAAGGCCAAATGGCCTTACTATTGTATTCAAAGTTTTACAGTAAATTGATTTAACTGTATTGTTATATAATTGTTGGCACTGGCACTTACGAACACTAAATGGGTAAAAATTGCAATAAATAGGCTTAGTTTTGGAGCCAAATGTTGGAGTTGGAATAAATACCTCTAGTTTTTTTTAAAGAAATAAAAGCCAGACGCTTGATCATTTTACAGCCTTATTTTCGTTATACATTATTTGTTTTGGTTGTTTAAAAACACACACAAACAAATTATCCAATTAATCAATCGATTAGGTGCTAGATTAATCGATTACAAAAAGAATCAATAGCTGCAGCCCTAATTTGATATCTACCTATATTCAACACAATCTAATGAAAGTGCATTTCTATACCATGAATTTAATATCTTCTTATAAAAATATTTAATAAAATCTAATAAAAAACTATCTAATATATATATATATATATATATATATATATATATATACACTCACCGGCCACTTTATTAGGGTACCCCATGCTAGTAACGGGTTGGACCCCCTTTTGCCTTCAGAACTGCCTCAATTCTTCGTGGCATAGATTCAACAAGGTGCTGGAAGCATTCCTCAGGGAGTTTGGTCCATATTGACATGATGGCATCACACAGTTGCCGCAGATTTGTCGGCTGCACATCCATGATGCGAATCTCCCGTTCCACCACATCCCAAAGATGCTCTATTGGATTGAGATCTGGTGACTGTGGAGGCCATTTGAGTACAGCGAACTCATTGTCATGTTCAAGAAACCAGTCTGAGATGATTCCAGCTTTATGACATGGCACATTATCCTGCTGAAAGTAGCCATCAGAAGTTGGGTACATTGTGGTCATAAAGGGATGGACATGGTCAGCAACAATACTCAGGTAGGCTGTGGCGTTGCAACAATGCTCAATTGGTACCAAGGGGCCCAAAGAGTGCCAAGAAAATATTCCCCACACCATGACACCACCACCACCAGCCTGAACCGTTGATACAAGGCAGGATGGATCCATGCTTTCATGTTGTAGACGCCAAATTGCTGACCCTACCATCCGAATGTCGCAGCAGAAATCGAGACTCATCAGACCAGGCAATGTTTTTCCAATCTTCTATTGTCCAATTTCGATGAGCTTGTGCAAATTGTAGCCTCAGTTTCCTGTTCTTAGCTGAAAGGAGTGGCACCCGGTGTGGTCTTCTGCTGCTGTAGCCCATCTGCCTCAAAGTTTGGACGTCACTGTGCGTTCAGAGATGCTCTTCTGCCCACCTTGGTTGTAACGGGTGGTTATTTGAGTCACTGTTGCCCTTCTATCAGCTCGAACCAGTCTGGCCATTCTCCTCTGACCTCTGGCATCAACAAGGCATTTACGCCCACAGAACTGCCGCTCACTGGATGTTTTTTCTTTTTGGACCATTCTCTGTAAACCCTAGAGATGGTTGTGCCGTGAAAATCCCAGTAGATTAGCAGTTTCTGAAATACTCAGACCAGCCCTTCTGTCACCAACAATCATGCCACGTTCAAAGTCACTCAAATCACCTTTCTTTCCCCATACTGATGCTCGGTTTGAACTGCAGGAGATTGTCTTGACCATGTCTACATGCCTAAATGCACTGAGTTGCCGGCATGTGACTGGCTGCTTAGAAATTAAGTGTTAACGAGCAGTTGGACAGGTGTACCTAATAAAGTGGCCGGTGAGTGTATATATATATATATTAGATAGTTTTTTATTACTCTCATCTCTTTCATACATAATGAAATAAACATATAATTTACACATACAAATTTCCTAACCAAGGTGTTTACAGTGTGTAGCTTATGCACTACAAAAAAAAAAATATATATATATATATTTTTTTTTTTTGTAGTGCATAAGCTACACACTGTAAACACCTTGGTTAGGAAATTTGTATTTGTATGTGTAAATTATATGTTTATTTCATTATGTATGAAAGATAATTTAGAAACTATTTTAGATAATAGGCCTAGTAGGTGTTTAGATTGTATTTTGACTAGTTTAAATGCTGCCTTATCATATCAGTTGTAAATGTGCAGAAATGTGTAAATGTACCATGTAGTGCACAAATGTGTTTGGCTAATGATTGCAGTGTGCCTTTCCGGTAATGGCCCATTGACACGCATATAGGCTTATTGCGCATTTGTCATTGCGTTATTGAGTAGTGTCTGTAAACTGCACAAAGACTGTTTAAATATTAAATGTGCGCGCACACTGTCCGTTCATTCACTCTCCTACATTAGTAAGACTATATAGACTACTGAGATTTGTTTATACTGATCTGTAAAACCAAAAAAACTGTTTAAATATGAATTGGGTGTGTGAACGAACGAGAGCACAGATGCATAGTCTACTGTTACAGATGAAATAGATTATAAAGTTTTAACTATAAAATAGACATCAAATAAGCTTTAGTTTGACAGTTTTTCCTCATATGTTAAATATATAGTATGTTTTGTCAAAAAATATACTAATCAACTGTTATCCAATGCAAGCTAATGCAATGCACATATCAAAATAATGAATCCTTAACTTTGAAATATGTATGATAAAATGTAAATGGCCTACTTTAAAAATAATACTTTATATGGAAAAATTTCTTTTCAAGATGTTTCCAACTCAAACTTTAAAACAATTCTACACAATGGCCAATATAACCTATTTGACCAGGATTTGTTTAGCTATTCGGTCTGTTGTTGGAAAAGAAACTGCCGAAAATACAGAATTTAAAGCCAGATTGTTATCGTCTCACCTCTTGTTGCACAACGGAGGACCATGTGAAGGAGGCAGAAAGATTGGAAGTTTGTGCTGGGCAGCTCATGCACGATGACCGTGACATTTTGGACGGACGGTTTAGCCTGGTGTTCGGAAGCCCTGAGTCCTGGCTGCTAAACTGTTGTTGAAGATGCACTCAGGAGTCATGTCAGTCGCTCATATTCCCAACTGTAAATTTACGGATTCTTGTGATGAATAGAACATTTTGAGCCCCTTTGTGTACTCATGCAGGAGGTTGGTGTGTCAGTTTTACATGTTGTAACATTAAATCATACAAATTGGTTGTGATTTAAAAAAATAATTGTCATAAATAAAAATGTGAAAACCCATACTTTGAAGATATTTGATTTTCAGTTTTAGATGGCAATGGTTAATTTGTTTTAATAAAAAAAAATGAAATGCCACATAAAAATGTACAAACACATACTTTGAAGATCATAATTAAGAAACAATAAGACGTAATATGATAAATTGTTGTTTATTACACATCTGCAGATAGAGACAGACTGATCATTCACTGTAACAGCTAGCTGCTACAGCATTTGCGGCAGATCAGAAAATGACCACAGCGGCGTATTTGTAATGATTAGACACAGCTTCCACCGTTGAATGAATATATCACTGTCCTTCATATCAAATATACATTTCGAATTATAATAATTGTTCCAACATTAACAAAACCTGCAGCTCTCGTTGACTGAAATCCTATTGTAAACATAATCCTCTGATCATTCGGACTTGTTGTTTCCAACCATTTCGGCGCATGACATGTCACTCACGACCACACATTAGCGATTGGCTATGGCAGATCCTGAGTGACTGGGCTATTCCAATAGATTTGAACTTTAACAGTGAACCCGCCTACAAGGAAGGAAACATTTCTCAATTGAGAGGGGCCAATTTCTGGGTTAAAAGATTTTGGTACACAGTTTACCTTACAACTGGGACTGTCAATTATGATGATTAACATATTAATTAAAACCAGGTCACATCAAAGTCCCAGTTATTGTGCAGAAAAAAAAAATGTATTTTGTGTATACACAAGATTACATTCCCTCTCTCTTTTTCAGGCATAAGTTAACCTATTGGGCAGTTTGAGCAGACTGATAGAGTGCAACACTGTCCCAAAGGTAGGCCACACTTCTACATCCACAAAATTTCTTTCAAAGTCTGGATCCCTTTTGTTGGCATTGTTTGGAACTGCTCGTGTGTGTAATATTTGTCTGTGCTGAAAAAAGTCTACTGTAACTACTGTACACAAAAACAAAAAATGTGAGAGTCAAATATTGCACAACTGTGGTGAAAATGTTCTGAGGTGACTGAAATGTCTTGTTAAACATTTGCATGACAGATAATGTCTGCAGGAAGCTGGGTGTCTGTTTTATTCTGCCATATTTTTATCCCCAAGCTAACAGGAAAAATGCCTGGACAAAGATATCCATTGTGTACAGTACATGTGTTTTCAGAGGAACCATTGGAAGTCCAGACTGAAGCAAGGTTGAAAAGAATGATTGAGGTTTAGGAGACAAACTGGAATGTGTCTGGAAATTAGTTTGTAGTGTTTGTATTTACTGTAAAGATGTATTTTTCCTGGTTAGATTATATATATATATATATATATATATATATATATATATATATATATATATATATATATATATATATATATATCTTAATTTCCTGTTCACTTTTCAAAAGGGTGCCCTTTCTTTTACACATGACTGTATGGCAAAATAGGTTCCTTCACAAAATGAATGTTCATTCTTTTAATGAAACATTTTTTTTTCTTTAAGATATGAGGATGTTAAGATATTTAATTTTTTTTATTTAGCATGGTATAATTTCAGCAACCAGGGAAAAAAAAATATTTACAGTAAATGCAAACTCACACACCCAACACTCCAAACAAATTTCCAGAAACATTCCAGTTTGTTCACCATATTAAACCTAGAGCTGTCTGGAGGCTCCAGCCAAGGCTTCAAATGGTTGACATGTGCCATGTGTGACAATGTACACCATGATTAAATAGCGTGTAGAACCACATTTAGCAGCATACTACATTCAAATTTGCAAACCAAAGCCGTAATGCATGTTCTTTTTAGAGAGAAGAAGCTTTCTCCTGGCAGCCCTTCCAAACATGCCATACTTGTCCAGTACTGCCATGAACGTTAACATTTAACATGTTATTTGAGGCCTGTAGATTCTGAGGTGTAGTTCTGTGGTGTTTTGCGATTTCTCTGAGCAGTGCACGGTCTGACCTTGAGTTGAATTTGCTGGGATGTCTGTCTTGAATGTTTATCAACTGTCTTGAATGTTTATCAAACCCATATAGAATCAAAGATTCACACGTTTCATTGACCAAAATACTCATTGTATACCTGAGCCTAGCCTTGCCTAGATGTGTAAGACATCAAGATAATATCTCACAAATTACAAAGCTTCCAACAACAAAAAAATCTATATTTAGTATGGTTTCATGACTGAAATGTTGAAATAAATATTGATTATTTTTGCAAGCTACAGTAGTGTGTGGAATCTTTAAAGATCCGCTAATAGCAGGCATATTCCCTGTCTAAAGCTTACAACCAGTGTAAATGGCTTTTTTTTGGGACTAAAGAATATGTTTAAAAATAACCTAAGGTATGTCTAGTCTGACTTGTATGTTAAGACTGTGTTAAAGCTACGTTCTCTCTTGCTGTCTCACCTTTGGCATCTAAATAAACTGGGTTGACGTGTTTGGGTTTACTATTAGTGACATAACAAGTAGCCTCACTGCTTCACTTGTACTTGCAGTGCATGGGTGCCCTTCTATTCAACACTGTAACCAAGCCAGCTGCCAGCTGAAGTCAAAGGTTATGGGCTGACGTGGATGCGACAATTTGCCGCCCAGCTCTCAGCACAACATTTGTTTTTTGGGTGGGGATGGATGTGCCATTCCCAGCTGCTAGAGACAGGCAGTGACTAATGTTACGTCTGCGTGTCCACCAGTGATGCACGGGTTGATCCAAAATGAGCGGGTGCCTGCGGCCCCGTAGAAGCAGTTTTTTGTAAAAGTAGGCTAACAATTGCGTCATCCCATGCAACTCTCTGTCGCACAGTAGAGAGATTACCGTATCGAAAGGTCGCGGGCAATCGGGGAAACGTGGAGGCAAAGTGACAAAATAATTAATCAGAATACCTAGCAAAAGTGTCTCCTGCTCCTAGCACATGGACAGCTCCTACTCACACTCTCCGCCTCTGCATGTTTCGGAAGAGAATGATTCAGATTTCTCATGCCACAGCCACTAGAAGACAGATGGGTTGCTCTCGTCACATCTACGTCGTCAAGCTCTGTTTGAGTCTTTGCGTCAGGGAGGAAAGTGCTAAAAAAATCGCCAAAAACGGGCTTCACTTGTCTCAATGGAGTTCCAATGAGATGGCTCTGTCCACTTCTTATACTGTTTATGGATGGATGCGGCAAGAGAAAAGGTGTAGACTGGGTAGTGGAAGCTCGGCAAATACACAAATAGAAAGAGCAAAAGTGTGGGAGACATTTGCCGAAATAATGAAAGATGATGACCAAAGTGCTGGCTTTGTGTGACTTCTTGCGATGATATAGCCTATACACATTTGTGTTATACTATGGCCCAATGACGCTACGATGAGCAACTACTTTTAAAAAAATCCGGGTCAGGAAGGTACAATATTTTCTTTTTTTTTTGCGGTCTGAGTTGCGGGTGGGTTAGTTGAAAACGTTGATCAGGATATTTTATATATATATACATATATATATATATATATATATACAGTATATTATATAAATATTAATATTAATATTTAATATTAAATATACCTGCATGTGTGTGTATTTATATATATATATATACAAAATAATTATATATTCTGCACCCACATATATTATTTAAACACAAACTTTTATTTTGGATGCGATTAATCGCGATTAATCGTTTGACAGCCCTAGTTCATAGTAATAAAGTACTTGAATGTGGTGCAGGTAACTTACTGTAATTCAATGTAGCCTCTGAAATGTTGAGATGATTTGAGTTGTTCTGGGGAAAAAAAGAACAAAGCTGATTATATCCATTCACAACATAATAATTATTGACCAAAGGGCTTTAAAATGGTATTTGAATGAATCAGGGCACCTGTGCTGTAGTAAATAAACAAAAACAGACCAAACTAACGCCTATCCACTTGTGTTATTCATAACAAACGCCAATGATGACAGTCGACTACAGGAATTAGCTATTAATAAGTTATATCAGCAATTTGAAGACACGGGTGTACAGAATACATTTAAGTGAATGACTAAAACAATCTAGGACAATCCATTATTTCTTTAACGTTAGTTCATTAACGTTAGATTAGTTAGCATCGCGGCTAAAACCTTCATACCACGTTGGCTCCTGTGCAATAAACGAGTGGTCAACTCTGTAAGAATGTGTGTTTTAGTTTATATATGTATGTGTTTGAATATAATAGTGAGTAAACTCTGTATTTATATTTCTTTGGCGAGTTTGCAAACCTTGTAACGGAGAGCCGAACAAACAGCTGAAGCTTTGATGAGAGGAGCCGTTACTTTCAAATCCGATGCTGATCTGTGTGTTGCGCGCGAGGTTCACTGAAGCGATAACCGCAGAGGAATAGCAGCAGTTTCGTGAAAGAATAAAACTGTTCTTCTTCTTCTTCTTCATATTATCATAATAATTATTATTAGGCTTACTTACTATTTTTTTGTCGTTGTTTAAGTTGTAAATGGAACAATAAAAAGGCCTATTAAATGTGAGTATACTAGCTGCATCAGAAGTATAATTTATGAAAAATATTTATGAATATATATATATATATATATATATATATATATATATATATATATATATATATTTTTTTTTTTATTTTTTTACACAACTTAAGTATAACAATAATAGGATAATAAAAATTGTATTCTGGCCTCACAGAACCAATAGGTTCCTCCAGATGCTGGCTTTAACATAAGAGATCTTCCAGGAACCATTTAAATGTTAAAAGATCTTACAATAACCCTTTTTTAGCATTCAAGTTCCTCTAATTTCCCCCAAAGAACTTTGAGGTCTCATGGTAATGAAAAGGTGACTCCAGAACCTCTGAAATTAATACAAAGTGCTTCAAGGATCCCATAAGTTCCTGCAAGAACCGCAAAGATTGTCAATGCTCCTCCAGTAACCCCAACTGTAGGAGAAAGAGCTTTGAGGCACTTAAATTGTGTTTTTGGTTCCTTGAGTATCCGACAGGATATTTGAGGCACCTTTAGTTTTTACAGTGTAGGGGCGTGAATAAGTTCGAGGCCCGTCGGGCTCGGGCTGAAATGCAGGGCTTTATTCTGTCTGAATTCTGCACTCTTGTGAATGCTTAGACGAGTTTAATTTAGAATCCCCTCACCACTCAAAACGCCAGAGTTTTTGTCCAATGCCAAGATCTGCACACCCAAATTCTCTGATTATAATTTAAAGGGATGGTTTTTAGTTAAAGATTTTAATTAGCCCATGAGATACTCACCCTCAGGTCATCTTAGGTGTATATGACATTCTTCTTTCAGACGAATACAATCGGAGTTATATTAAAAAAATTCCTGGCCCAAGCTTTATGATGGCAGTGAATGGCTGTTTCTATTTTGAAGTCCATAAAAGTGCATCTATCCATCATAAAAGTGCATCTACCCATCATAAAAGTGCTCCATACGGCTCTGGGGGGTTAATAAAGGCCTTCTGAAGCGAAGCAATGAGTTTGTGTAAGAAAAATATTAATATTTAACATGTTACAAAGTAAAATTCTAGCTTCCGGCCAAACGAACATACGCAGTCTACTTATGCCTAAAGCAAAACTTATGCAACTTCAGAAGTTGCGTTGTGCATCATGGCGTAGCGTAAATATCAGCAGTACGTTGCACAAGTTGTGCTTAGACTTAAGTAGAATCTGTATGTTCATTTGGCCGGAAGCTAGTTTTTTTACTTTATAATGTTTAAAATCTGAATATTTTTCCTACACAAATGCATGGCTTTGCTTCAGAAGGCCTTTATTAACCAACCGACCTGTGTGGAGCACTTTTGTGATGGATAGATACACCTTTATGGACTTTAAAACAGAAACAGCCATTCACTGCCATTATAAAGCTTGGAAGAGCCAGTACATTTTTTTAATATAACTCCAACTGTATTTGTCTGAAAGAAGAATGTCATACACCTAGGATGACTTGAGGGTGAGTAACTCATGGGCTAATTTTCATTTTTGGGTGAACTAACTAACTAACAAACTAACTAACTAACTAACTAACTAACTAACTAACTAACAAAAAAGTGTACACATTTTGTAGGCTAAATAAGAAATTCATTGTACAGTCAGCTTAATCGATTACCAGAAATTTGTGAGATTGCGATGAATTAATGAGTGACAGCTTATTGATTATAAAGCAATCAATAGCAGGGAGCACTTTTATGCACGCTTTCTATAGGCGATAATCCATTCACAATCTGAAGAAAACTTGTTTGGCACTGGCAATTGTTAGGCTATTTATTATTTGAACTGGCTGCCATGAACACAACCATTTTAATAACAAGAACATTTGTTTATGCTGGTAGGTGTAGGTTGTTGATAGGTGACATATATCTATTTATTCACGTTCTATTTAAATGTGTTTTTTAAGCAGACCACAGCTGTTAAGCTCCAAAAATGACAACACCCCACCATTAATGTAGTCTTTTACGACTTGTGTGCTACATTCCAAGTCTTCTGAAGCTTCACAAAGACAACAAAATATAAGCTGTTATATTTACTGTTCTCCTTAGGACCGCATTTTGTTAATTTTGTATTGTATGTTTTGTTCAGGGCATTTTGGGCATTTGCATCAGGTCCGATTTTTAAGTAAAATGATCTGAAGTTCATTGGAAGTTTGTGAACATCCTTGTTTCAGCCCAAAATTAATGTTCCCTAAAAGTTTCCAAATGTTCATTGGAAGTCCTCCAGATATTACACTTGGACATTTCTTTAGCATGTAAAGAACCCTACATTAAGATGGTCATGTAATGTTCACAATGCTCATTCTGGGGACTTTGTGATGACCTTTTTTGATCATTTCACCATAATGGATTATACAGATTGTGGCTATACACTATTGGCACAGGTTCTTCCTTGTTGTTCGAACCTTTTGGCTGACTGTGTCAGACAGAGTGAAGGTCAGACTACGAAAAAGTGGCACACCTTTTTTTCGTGTTGTACTTTGGACTTGTGTGGCTCCTGTAAAAAAGGAGCCCTTTCATTGGGCCACCGGGCGTGTGCTTTGTGTACTGCTTGGTTGGCCAAAGGATATGACATCAAGTGCTAAGTGAAAAGAATCAACCCACACCCTAATGAAATGTCTCAAGACACCATGTGACTGTCACTCACTCTGTTTTTCTCTCTCCTGCTGCCTTTTCCTCTGAATGCCTTATCTTTCTCTTTCTCTCAAATCAGACAGGTTCTGTTGTTCTGAAGAGAAGGATATAAATGTAGGCACTCTTTTTCAGCCTGGAATAGTCAGGTTTTATTTGATAAATTTGTATGTGACAAACTCATTTTTACCTCTGTGTGTGATGACTGTACATAAATCCTAGAAATGCCACAATGAAGCACAATAATTGACAGCTGACAAATGCAAATACTTCAGTGGTGTTTGACTCATGTTTAAATAAGTTAGCACCTTCATCCAGCATTCATATTTTTCTTGTTACTATCAGAAACCATCCTCAAAATAACAATGTAGATTCTGAGTTTGTAGGTATTGGTAGCTCAGATTTGGCGCAGGGCTGTTTTCATGAGTTGTTCAAGCGACTTAGTGTTCATTCATTTCTATACAAACTCTGTATATTTAGAAATATCCTCTCACAGTCTGTGCAGAAAATGGTTTAAAAATGTCTTTAAAGGCTCATGAACTCCATATATATATATATATATATATATATATATATATATATATATATATATAGTTTCTGAGGTCATTTGTAATAGTAGTATGATTTTTGCATCAATTGTCATAATTTAGGGAAAAAAATATTTTCCATTTTCTACCCTGATTTCAGCCTCTTTTGGACACTCTGTTTGGAGGGCGTGTCTGCTGTGAGACTTCAGTCTAAACAATGGGTATAGTATGGTATGGTATAGTACCATCAATGGTATGATTGGCTAACATCTTAGCATATGAAATGAGTATTGCATGTGGAACTCTCTCTAAATGTTCCGTTTACTATTATAGCTGTTGAGATAAACTAATCGTGAAAAATGTTGATTATAGCAGTATATTTAGATCTATCTACTCCTATCAAATGAACGGTTGTGTATTGTAGTCGAGGACAGGCATGATTTTTGAGTGCATGAATGCAGTGATCTCGTCATTGTAACTCGATCTTTGCACACTAACGAATGCTCAATGTTAGGGCTGCACGATTAATCGCAGTTTCCATGTAATCGCACTTATATCGAGTTGGCTTATCGCGATTTTGATATCACAAATCTGTAAGCTCTGTAAGTGCTGCACCATCTGAAAGCACTAGGAGTTTGAGTCACTTATAACATGCATTTGAAAAAGCAACACGCGTCAAACAGCTTTCCAATGCTTTGCTTTTCCAAACAGCTTTCCAAAAATGCTTTGAGAAGCATTTAAAGCAACACCAAGTAACTTTTCCTCTGTGCTCGCCCTACAGGTTGGAAGCAGAATTGCCCATTACCGCTGTCGTAAATAATTTAGTCATAGTCAGGTGAGGATCAAGGCAAGGGTCTTAATATATAATATAATAATATTAATCAGCTGATTAGCCGCGTCTCCACTGCTGGGCTAGGGCCGGGCCAGGGCTAACAGCGAGCCCGAGCCGAGTCAGTGGCCTCGGACCTCAAGCACCGGGCTTGAGTCTGTACTGCCGGGCCAGTAGACCCGCAGCGCTGCCCTAAACCCCGCCCCTAACACACCTTTCTGGATTAAACGACATAAAACCCAACCCATTTCAGCAGGTATTATGAATTTATTTATTTTTCAAGTATATTAGCATGTATATTAACTCACCGGCCGTGGCTGCAATAGTGTCCAGATTGTCTCGCGAATCGCCACTAACAGAGGGACGGTGACCCAGCACATTGTCCATCAAGTCGAACCATGGCAAGTTTCTTTTATGAGCTCCACTTTGTCCATTGTGCGTTTTAATTGCCTTGTACAATACTGCACCCGCAACTTTTTTCATTTTCCGTGAACTGAATGCTTAGCTTAGAAAGTTCAGCATCAATGTATTTTATAACATCCTCATTTCTTCACACGCCGTCGCATTGACGTTGTACCCTTTATCTGCCCAAATGCTCAGAAGAGCTTTGGTATCTTCGACAGACCAGTACAGGCGATTCTCCATTTCGAGCAGCGATTATTTTGCACAATATAAAAAAGTGAAATGTGCATCCTGCTTCAGATAATAACGTTCCATAACACTGATAAACTCTGCTTTTTACCTTGAGCACTTGCCCGAGCTGGCCCGCTTTGGCCCAAGGTATTCGACGGGGCAGAAATCCTGGCCGTTGGCCCCGAGTAAGCCCCGATCAAGCCCCGGAAGTGACAGTGGAAATTTTGTATTGTAATGTAAATGCATTTACGACCGCTGTTGCGACTGAGCAGCAGAGCAGTTTGCCTCAGCTTTTCAAAAATGACAATAAACGTTTGGGCTGATCATTCTGATGAGCTGTCGGACACGGGCTGGGCTAGGGCCTGGACGTCTCGGGCCAGGGCCGGGCTAGGGCCTAGATTTTAGGCCCGTGCAGGGCTCTAATTGTAACAGTGTGCGTGCCTCCGCATACTACACACAATAGGCTTTTTTTTTCTCTGATTTTGAAAACTCTTCGCGATCGACTTAAAATGCTTCCAAGATCGACTTGTCGACCGCGAATCAACGGATTGGTGATTCCTGTAACATACTGTTTTACGGTCAATGACGAGTACTAATCAGCTGTCTCACGAAAGTAAGCACATTTATCCCCACATAGCAAAGAAGAAAAGAAGAACTAAGTTACATGAAACAGTCTACATATTTTTTTTAAAGGTAATCTCAGTAACTTTTTTACCTTAACTAAAAAGCTTCAGAGTCACGGGTATGCTTATATTGCTTATTTCGGGTTGAATGGGGGCGTCTCGACCCCCCTGGTGCCTGTGAGCGGAAAAATCTCACTTGCAGTTACAGGCCGGCGAGCCGGCGGCCTCAGCATCAGGAAGTATCGCGTGATTTCAGCTCTCGCGATGTAACATATTCCTTTGTGGCAAGTCCGGCAACACTGCACATATCCAGGAACAAGGTTGAGAAGGATGGAGTTTGTCACACTATCGTCATGGCGGAGCCAGCATATAAGATATAGAAAGCTAGGAAAGCATTGTCGGAGGAACAGAGAAAGAGGAAACAGCAGACTTACCGAGCGAGGAGTCAGACGCGAGCATAGCCGTAATGTGCGTGTGATATGTCCCCATTGAAACATTTCGCAGCACGGATGTACCAATACAAACAAATAAAACATCTCCAGGTAACTCTAGTAGATTCATTTATTTCATTTGTTAAATAAGAGGCGATCTGAAATGTGTTGTTTTTTAAATCAAGTGACCAAAGTGCTCGTTGCCGCTGCGATCAGTTTCAATGATTCAGTGTTCTGTTGTAATATTCAAACGGACACGCGCTCATTGCTTAATCCGTTGCGGGAACTGAGAGACTCATACGGTGAAATAAAAAAAAACCCATGCACAAAAAACATGTCCCTGCTTGAAATACAGCCACTAATAAACAATCGGTGTTGATGAGGAAAATAAACTATACTATTAGTAAGGATTAGAAGAACCCAGAACCTGTGACACACATGGCAAAAGTTCTTCCTCTGGACCATTAAAGTTCATGGAGATATGTATTTAATCACGTGAAACAACATATATTATAGATCTCATTAAACGACAAATTAAACACAATGTACTATTGTATACTATGTAACACGTCATGCCCTCCTTGAGTGGTATTTACGACAGTAACGTTAAAAATAAGTACTCCACAGTTACTCTAGGGGTCGCTTTTTGACAAAAACAGATTTCTTGCCTGGTGTCCCTTTAAGGCAACAACTACATATTTTACACCACTGACAAGGGAAAAGTCACTACTCACTGTGTTTATGGCTAGATTCTAGCTTTCTCTGTGAAGCTGCTTTGATACAATCTGTATTGTGAAAAGCGCTATATAAATAAATGTGACTTGACTTGACTTGACTTTCTGTGGCTTTCAAGGTAGTGACGAAATGCACTCTGTAGCGCTGTTTGTTCGCGTTCGGCTACGGTAGAAACATGACATCACAATATGTCGATCTTCATAAAAGGGGGTGCCCGAGGTTATGTAGATATAAATGTCTCATTCAAAGTAGAGATGTTCCGATAACATTTTTCTCTTCCCGATACCGATTCCGATACTGAGTACTGATCCGATACCTGGGTGTGTACCTATGTGTATCTATACAGCTGCAATTCATAATAGCACTGTATGAACTGATAGAATTATTTAAAGGGCGGGTTTACTGATCTTTTTCTTTGCATGATTGTGTTTATGGGGTGCAATATAACATGTATCCGTGGTTTTTCTTTTTTTAACTCTTATTTTTCATAAATTTCACCTTTATTGCCAGCCGCGCTTTCCCCTGTCCCCTGCACGAGCGGATGACTTCCTGAGTCTATGAAAACACTCCCTCAGAATGACGTAGCGGGCTCAGATTGGTTCGTTTGGGCCGGTGTGTTGTGATTGGCTAAACTGTCGCTCACGTTGTCCGGAAGATTAACGCCCATGACCTTTACGGGCGAAACGGGCGGGCATGCCAAAGGTGGATAGCCTAGACGGTGGATACACGTAAATAATGATGTGGAGACTGCAGTATCACAGAGGCAGAATCAGACCGAGAAAGCCGCGATGAAGAGAGTCAAGCAGAACCTCACCACACACGCCTCTTAATAAAGGTTTCTGAATGATAATTTGCTTCATTTTTTAACTTAATACATGTTTGATTTACAAAATAGCATCTGACTGGCAACGATAGCAACTGACTGGCTAACTAATGTTATACTCAAACAGCGTTTGCAGGTTTACGTTCTTGATCAAATCGAAAATAAAGTCATAAAGCATATATATATGAAAAATACATTTACAACATTAGTACTTATACAAAATTCAGGTCCATAATGTTTGTACGCGTTTGCCGTTGACACAAAATAGCCTAACTAGTAGCCCATAAAGCCTACAAAGCCAGCGCTAGCATTTGAAAAAAAAAAAAAAAACACAACGCTCCGTCTGTAATTATACATGCAAATACATTTAAAATGATGAAGTCTAGCCTACTTACAGTGTGGCCCAACAACTGCTGACTGCTTTAACTGCTGGTTTTAAAGTTGGATCTGCTTCATGATTCCAGAAACAGTTTCTTGTTTACGTTAATCTGGTTGAACTCGTGGAGATTCTGGAAGCTGTCTCGTAAATGCGCAGCACAGAGAGCTAGATTACCATCGTCACTTTCAGGAATATAATCAAACACAAATTGTATCCATTGTTGTCGAAGTATAGTGTTCGTGGGAAGCCCGAAACACAGAAGACCTGACAGCTGCGTGATCAACACACTCGACGCATTCCCTTTCCTGCATATTCCGGAGGAAGTGGTTGATGCAAATGTGTGGGTTAGTGACGTACCATAACCCAGCTGTAGTCCAAAACGAGTCATTTTTGTAGGCAATTTTACTTCCTGATTTTTAAAAGACGATATCTCTGCTTACACTAAACTTTCAGTGCTGCAACTTTGCAGATACTCTTCATGCACCAATAGCAACATTACACCCTATTTGAAATCAAAAAAGTGAAATTGGAGTAAACCCGCCCTTTAAAGGTGTGCTCCAGACTTATCCCAACATGAACAAATACATACAGTGAACTAGAGTATTTTTATTATCTGACATACATTTCACAGCAATATCATTTATCTTTCATAAGTGAAAAAGAACTTAAAATGCAGCCACACATCTAATACTGTAAACTGAAAAGGTATTTTAGATTTACAATATAACTGTATAAAAAGTGCAACAAATAAATTTAGGAATAAAAAAAAGATATATAAATAATATAAGAAAATAATCTCTTTATAATTTAAGGTCCATAAACAATTTTGTTAAATAAACGCCATTTCAGTTTTGACAGCGGCTGGTCATCCAGAATAATAAACTCAATACATGTTGTCGGTTATATTTATCGCTCGTTGGCTTCTGAAAACATTTAATTTTTCTTTGTTTGAATGAAGCTTTCAGAGATTGTTGATTCTGGTGCTGCTCATTCTTCTCTGCCCTTGCCTTTGTGTAGTCGTGTTTTGTCAGGTGACGCGTCTTCAAATGCTTAAGTTACTTATGTTGAAGTTGCTAATATTTGTTCCACCCTTCGAAATTGCAGTGTGGCATATGAGACATGTCGCCGTTTAACTGGCTTGTTGGTCCAGTCTGAAATACTGACAAACTGCGGACATACTGCTTGCGCGCACATGCGTTTTCTTCTTCGCTGCTCTAAACAGTGGTTGCGTGTGGCAACAGCACGACTTCCTGTGTTGCCACAAGCAACCACTGTTTAGGGCAGCGAAGAAGAATTGATCTTCGATTTGCAGCGCTACACAAAGCTAGCGTGCATAAATAGATATTGTTTAAGAAAATTGTATCGGATCAGTACGCGGGTAGAAGTACTTGCCAATACCGATGCCAGAATTTGTATTGGTATCTGGCGGCATTTCCGATACTGAGTATCGGAACTCGGAACAACTCTAATTCTTAGGTAATAAAAACATTACGGTTTATTAAGCAAGTTCTTTATACACCACTGAAAACATAGTTATGGATGTCATATTGCATTTCTGTTAATAAATACTCAAAAATGTTATACATATGCACCTTGTGAACCACAAAAATGATTTTGGAAACATTATTTTAAGATAAAAAAATACTTACTTAGTGTTGCTTTAATAACTTCTTGTCCAACAAAAGACAAAATTTAATAACATGCTTTTAAAAATAACATGCATAAAATAATCGCAGCCTTTGTCAAATCACGTCTGATTTCAGTGCAATAATTGTGCAATGTACAGCCCAACTCAATGTACATAAGAGATTCATGGTGCAGTGTAGACGGCATCATTAATTTTAATGGGAGTTTTGGTGAGAGTCCAGAACTCAGTGACCAATAAACATGCATGATTTGCAGCGTTGGGAGTAGTTAACTACAAGTAGCGTAGCTACTAACTTAACTACATTTTTCAGTAGCTTGGCAGTAGCTCAGTTGCTTTTTAAATAGTGTAGCTTTTCCAGTAGCTAACTACTTTTTGCAGCAAGTAGCGGTGTAGCGCAAGCAAAAGCTACATTGCTACATTGTCGAGCCTGCGCGAATCAGCACCATAGATCAGCACGATGCAAGGATATTCTTCTTGTTCGATTACAAACAAATTTTTTGCCATTACCGCCACCTGTTGTTTAATCAAGCATCTTGCGGCTAACGGTTCACTGACGTAGAGAAGTGGGTTGACACACCCATATTATGATTATATAGCAAGACGGGATGGCAGATTTGGAGGATGGAGAAACAACTAACAATAATTACCCATGGCCTTATTTGTCCAAGTTCAATCAGTATTTTTGAGAAAATGCAATTTACGTTGGATTTATATTTCGTTCTTGCAATGTTCTAGGCTTTTTGTTGCAATTTTGCACTTTTGACAAACAGTCTGAGATATTTGAGAGTTGTGTCTAATAAAACGAATCGGTTACCTAACGTAACCTCGGTTCTCTCTAGATGAGGGAACGAGTATTGCGTAAGCTAGCTTACGCTACGGGAAAGATTAATCTTTTCTGAGAAGTTGAAGCCAAAAAATTATCCTATAATTTTGTGTCCAATGTCAACGCAGTTCACTGCAGCAGACCATGAGCGGGCTAGCTAGCAGCTCATTGGTTCGCTCAGGGAGAACTGCTACAGCCTATGAGGGAACTCGGTTGAACTCGTGACCAATGAGAAGCAGACACGCTCTCATTGCGTCAGAGCCTGCCAAACGGAGTGGCCCGAGTCTATAAATAAGCGAGTTTCCTGCTGTTTTCCGGTTTTCATTGAATGAAGCGAGAACACTGGTAGCGCAAGCACGGCCGGGAACGCAATACTCGTTCCCTCATCTAGAGAGAACCGAGGTTACGTTAGGTAACCGATCCGTCTCTCCGAGAGGTTCTCTCGTATTGCGTAAGCCAGCTTACGCTACGGGAACACCTGGTCAACGCCGTGCGCGCTAGGCATCCACAATGAGTCCCGGGGAGGAATCCCGGGGACCCTTATAAGTGGGAAATTAATGTACGTGACATAAAAAGGGCCAGCAAGCGGGCCGGTGATAGTGTAGTACGTAAGCACATGAGGGAAGAACAAGCGGCACGCCGGTTGTATGAGTGTGACTCCCAATAGTGCAGCTCAGCATAAGAGCTGAAGCATACTAGGCTGCTAGTAGCTTTGCCTGCAAGGTAAAATCTGACAAGGTGGAAGGGGAAGCCCCTCCCGCTGCCACGCATATGTCTGAATGGAAAAGCCGCTGGACCATGCCCACGGTGAGGCCATGCCTCTGTTGGAATGAGCCCTGATGCCCAAAGGGCATGACAGGTCTTTTGATGCATTAGCAGAAGCAATAGCGTCCACAATTCAATTAGGATAGTGTCTGTTTCGAGGTGGCCAGACCCTTGGTGCGCTCACCGAACGAAACAAAAAGCTGCTCAGAGCGTCTGAACGCGGCAGCGCGTGTAGTGTACAATCTCAGAGTCCGAACCGGACAAAGGAGATTGGCGTCACATTCGTTATCGGATGGGTAGAGCCGATAGGGAAAAACCTGATCCCTGAACGGGGTACCAATCGCTTTGGGGACATATCCATGTCTAGGTTTGAGGAAGACTATGTAGTCATTGGGTCCAAACTCAGAGACACGCAGCGCTGAGAAGAGAGCGCGTGAAGGTCTCCCACGCGTTTTACTGATGACGGGGCAAACAGAAACGGTTTATAGCGAGAGGTATTTTAGGTCCACAGACTCTAACGGTTCGGCGTTCTGGCGTTCATGATCGTGTTTAACTCTCCCCGGGTGATCAGCATCGGATAGTTGTTGATCACCCGTGCATGAAGCGCCCAGTGCTTAGGGTGGGGATGCCAGATCGTGCCGCGAGCTTGAGAGAGGAGATCTGCTCTGACTGGAATGGGCCACGGGGCTGTCTGCGACAGCTGAGCGAGGTCCGGGAACCAAGTCTGACTCTCCTAACGCGGGGCTATGAGGAGCACCGAGTGGCGTGTTTCCCTGATCCTCTGTAAAACCTGTGGTAACAGGAGAGACCGGAGGAAAAGCCTAAGGCGGGCGGCTGGCCACTCCTGGGCTAGAGCGTCCTCGCTCTTAAGAAAAGTATTGGGCAGTGAGCGTTCTCCTCTGACGCGAAGAGATCCACCTCTGCTCTGCCGAATATTCGCCACAGTTTCTGGACTGATTGAAAGTGCAGGGACCATTCTCCCGGAAGGATGAGGTTCCTGGACAGTCTGTCTGGGCCGTCATTCAGGTGGCCCGGCACGTGCGTCGCTCTTCAGCGAGAGCAGGTGGCTCTGGGACCAAACTAAAATGCATTTCGTCATCAGGAAGGGGTTCCTGGATCTGACACCGCCCTGACGGTTGAAATAGGAGACTATGGCTGCATTGTCTGAGCGGATCAATGCGTGGTGACCCGAATGCGCGGGAGGAAAAACGCGAGCGAGTTCTCGACCGCGATCATCTCCAGACAGTTTATGTGTAGGGAGCTCTCTTGAACTGACCAGTGGCCAGAGGCTGATGAGCCCTCGCAGACCGCACCCCAACCTGAGTTGGATGCGTCTGTCGAAAGACTTATCGGCAAGAGACGGTTCCCATGGTAACGCCCCGCTGAAACCATTCTGCCACTGTCCATGGTTGCAGAGCCGAGATACAGGTCTGCGTAACTTTGATCAGCTGGCGGCCCGTGGTCCACGCACGGTGAGACACACGGCTCTTCAACCAAAGCTGAAGGGGGCGCATGCGCAGTAGACCCAGCTGAAGTACTGCGGAGGCTGAGGCCATGTAACCCAGTGCCTTCTGAAAAGTTTTCAGAGGTGTGAGGGTGTCCATCTGACAGGATGCGGCGAGACGCTGAACACGGCGCGCGCGCTGTGTAGATAAGCGAGCCGTCATAGCCACTGAGTCTAGATCTATTCCCAGGAAGGAAATCGTCTGATAGGGCTGAAGCGAGCTCTTTGTCCAGTTGACAGAGAGACCCAAGGTGTTCAGATGGTCGAGGAGGACTGTACGAAGAGACAGTAGCTCCGTCTGTGATTGTGCCAAAATCAGCCAGTCGTCCAAATAGTTCAAAATTCGCAGCCCCTGGCTCCGCAGGGGGCGAGCGCCGTATCCATGCACTTCGTGAACGTACGGGGTGCTAAGGATAGGCCGAACGGGAGGACTGTTTGTTGCTTCTAAAATCACTGTAGTTTCGGGCCGCGCCCGAAAGCGTGGAGGGCGGCGACGGAACTGTAACAGCCGTATTTTATTGTGCTTAGCACCCATGGGAGATTCCCGGGATAGCTTCCCACGCTTAGAAGCGTGACCCTAGCGGGTGACTGGCTATATCGGCCTGATTGTTGCACATAGCGGGCTGGACACAGTGTGTGGGCACGCTAGAATGTTTAGGCAACGGGACCTACACTCAAGGGGGAAGTGTCCGCTTTTTGAGAGTGGGCTCTGACAGAGGCACAGGGAGTGTGGTGCTTTGTGTATGGGCGAACACAGGATGTGGGCGCATATTCTACACAAAAAGCGTGTGTATACAACACATGTATGTGTATACACATAGCGGGCTGAGCACGTGTGTGAGCGCGCTTACAGTGTGAGCGTGGTACAGGTGTGGTGTTTGTGTGTAGGAGTGAACACTGAACTGTGGGCACATATACTACACTTATAGCATGTTTGGTGTAAGCCAGACATTCTGCACTTATGCCTGATTGCGTTTTAGCCTGATACAGGCTGCACAAGTGACGCGCGCAAGTGCGTGATAGAAACCTGAGCGCTGTGAGCGGCAGAGCCTATATATAGACTGAAAGGCTGCACTTGTGGTGCGCGCGGGGTCGCGTGCATGTAGAGACGTGAGCGCTGCAAGCGGGCACGAGACTGCAGCGGGCACAAGTGTGGTGCTTGAGTATAGGAGTGAACACTGAACTGTGGGCACATATACTACACTTATAGTATGTTTGGTGTAAACCAGACATTATGCACTTATGCCTGTTTACATTTTCGCCTGATACAGGCTGCACAGGTGACGCGCGCGCAAGTGCGTGATAGAAACCTGAGCGCTGTAAGCGGCAGAGACTAAATATAGCCTGACGCACGCGGGGTCGCGTGCATGTAGAGACGTGAGCGCTGCGAGCGGGCACGAGACTGAAGAGACTGGGATGCACGCGACCTGGCCGTGTAATAGAGCGGGCAGAAGAAGATGTGAGCACGGACGTGGGCACATCTGTTACAGATAACACTCAGGCGGCATAGCCAGCTAAGAGAGTGGGCTCTGTTAGACACGGGGTGTGCTTGAACAGCATTGGCGTCAATCGAATCTGTCGGCGTCATTGCAGGCGTTCATGTAATAACAGGCTCGTTGCTGCAAAATAGACAATTTGGCCGCTAGAACGAGGAAGAGAAACGTTAGAGAGGTGGGTGCTAACCGGCCTCGGCGGGCTGAAAACACACTCGTTTCTCATGTCGCCACTGACGCATGAGCGCGGGAGAGCGCGGCCGCTTTCTGAAACGTAAGAAAGCTGGCCGCAAGCTCAGAGCTGCATACAATTATCTGCAAGAGCCGGACACGGGTCTCTCTGGCGCGGGGAGCTTTGTATTTTACCACTGAGCCACAGCAGTAAGACACAATAAGCTGAAAAGCGCGAGCAGATAAGGGGCGTGTCAGTGTCGAACAGGTCCAGCCTCGGCGAGACCAACAGTAACACAAACTCATTCACGGTGAAGCTATGCACGGGGGGCGTTTATGGCCGCTCGAACGAGGAAAGAGAAACGTTAGAGGATGCTGACCGGCCTCGGCGGGTTAAAAACACACTCGTTTCTCATGTCGTGCAAAAAATTATCTGCAAGAGCCGGATTCGAACACGGGTCTCTCTGGCGCAAAAGCTTTGTGTTTTACCACTGAGCCACAGCAGTAACACACAAGCACAGGAGCGCGAGCAGATAAGAGGGCGTGATGGTGGCGAACAGGACCAGCCTCGGCGGGACTACACACCATTGATAAACCCATTTTCGGTGAAGCTATGCGCGGGGGCAAGCTAGCTCTCTTGTAAAGTAAAGAAAGCTAGCCGCGGTCGGCACAGCTGTAAGCGGCTCGTCTCACATACAGCGCGGGACTCCGGCGCTGAGAGGGGAGCGGCATGAGGTGTGCGAGGCATCTTTAAAAAGACGCTCGCTGCTCTTTTGTGAAAATACACAACACAAGCAAAATACAAATGTAAGGATACGTCGCCGGATGGCGTTAGCTCGCAGGATGGCTGAAGGTGGCGAAGACGGCCGGCTTCCTCAGACTCTGTCCACCCGCTCGCTAAGAGATGCCTTCTCGACGGCGACGCGGCTTCTCTCGGAGATCAGCAGGTGCGTATAGCCTCGCTGAAGAGATGAAAATCGGAAAACAGCGGGAAACTCGCTTATTTATAGACTCGGGCCACTCCGTTTGCCGGGCTCTCGACGCAATGAGAGCGTGTCTGCTTCTCATTGGTCACGAGTTCAACCGAGTTCCCTCATAGGCTGTAGCAGTTCTCCCTGAGCGAACCAATGAGCTGCTAGCTAGCCCGCTCATGGTCTGCTGCAGTGAACTGCGTTGACATTGGACACAAAATTATAGGATAATTTTTTGGCTTCAACTTCTCAGAAAAGATGAATCTTTCCCGTCAGCGTAAGCTAGCTTACGCAATACGAGAGAACCTCTTCGATAAGAGAACAATACTTGTTTTATTGTGTGTAATAAAACAATACTCTTGAAATGGTAATTGCATTGCCTTGTTTTAAACACTAAATATCTTACTTAAAACATTCCTCAGACACTTATTCAGTTATTTATAATATACATTGTTGAAAAAAGCAAAAGTAGTTTCAATGTAGCTAGCTACTTTTTGATAGTAACTTGTAGTGTAGCTAACTACTTTTCTAAACGGGTAGCTTGACTGTAAACTACTTTAACTTACGAGTAGCTTGTAGCTTGTCAAACTACAGTTTCAGAGTAGCTTCTACAACACTGATGATTTGAAAGCTCCAGTTAGGGTGGGTGATATGATCAAAATCTTGTCTCGAATATGAGTAATTTTATTTCGTGACAACGATATTTATCACAATATAGTTAGGTTTGCTTTAAATAATGTTTTTATGATATACATTTTTAGAAGATATACACCAATTTCAGTATCATCAAAAACTAAGGCTAGTCTAAGTTTAAAAAAAATCTCAAGCCTAATGGAGACAAGTAAACAAAGAAACTAATTAAAAGCAACAGAACAAATGAAACGGACCTACCTGAAAAACTTACTACAAAAATTGTATAAAGTAATTAAATTTACAAAAAAAAACTGCATAGTCTTCACTGTAGCTAAATTAAATATAAATGTATTCACATACACTGTCAACAACCTTTAACTCATATCAATACCCGCCATCATGTGACCATGTGGGTGGATACTTCACGTCAGAGATGTGTCTGGAGTCATGCCTTCACAAAGTGAAGTACTGAAAAACAGCAGACAGGGAAAAAAGCATCCAAATATGTATTTTGAATGTCTCATACTAGTGATTTTAACTGTGTGTCTGTACTAAATTAAGGGTGAATGATCCCTCAGGTTGTAGTCTTCTCTCTCTGTCCCCTATTTCACTCTCCTCTAAAGATACTTGATTTTTTCTGTCTTCCTTAGAGCTGATCTGTATCCCACTGCACTATACACAGGAATGCTGTCATATGCTATCCTCCCTCAGAGACCATCTGGAAACACACACCCACACACACACACACACACACACACACACACACACACACACACACACACACACACACACACACACACACACACACACACACACACACACACACACACATACAAGCATCTAATGTTTTAATTGAAGAGTTTTTTGGAGCTTCACAATTGCTCAGCACATGTGATATGATGCTATTTCTGTCTAGGGTGTGAGCCGCATTCAGCTGTTTGCTTTACACTGAAAGGTGATGGATTTTAAAGTGTCTTCAGCTCCAGATGCTTAATTTGTCACTCTACTGAGGTTAATAATTATTATTTCAATTGCTCATAACCAGGCCTCGACAATAAAGGAATTTTTTTCTTCAGAGACGCACGTCGGTAAACTAGGAAATTAACTTGTGCTCCCTGGGCGGATTGGCGCAAAAAGGAGGCGTGTTTTGGTGCAAACATTCCCTAGTGCTAGTTTGCAGTTCGAGAAAACAATTGCGCCACTGACCAGAAAAAAACTGGTCTAAAGTCTAGAGGTCGAACCGATATGGTTTTTTCACGCCGATGCCGATACCGACTCTTTTGAAATCCGGGGTTCGGCCGATGGCCGATTAATGCTGCCGATTTATTTTGGCTGATATTTGGCCGATATTTGCTTGGTTTTTAACCTCTATTTGAAAGATAAAATGTAAAAGAAATGATAATTACTTAACATAGACAAACTTTCTCAAAAAAAAACATTTTATCCTCTCAAAAAACATTTTTCAATTTCCTGAAACATGTATTTTTTGTTTGTTTTGTTTGTTGACGGACAAAGACAAATGGACATAACCTAATTATCACAAAAAAAGGAGAAAAAAAACTTTAAATGATTTAATATTTTATATATAAGATGTATTATATTTTATTTAATTTAACTTCTAACAATAACGTATTTCACTAGTAAATAGCTGTTGAACGACAAAAACAACCACCAGATGGGAAAATTATATTTTACTAAAACTTTAAATGCACCACAGCGCACCATCCGTCTGATGTTCTTCAGACAACGGCATCCCGCTGTTGGACCTTAGTCTACAGTGAAATACAGTCACACTTTACACTGTTTGGCGCTGCATTTTAACCATGTTTAATCCAGCTACTAAGTAACGGTCAGTGTTGTTCCTGAACGCGTTCATATTTTGGGCGAACGTGAACGGAACGTACTGTATTACTGGCTGATGAACGTTACTAGTTCATTCTGGTGTCTGTGAACACGCACTCTCTGTCAGTTTAACTTCATACAATAGGGTGCCAGATTTCTATAGAGCCCTCCTGGCGAAAACCCGGCTAAAACACATGTAAATAGGCCTTAATATGTAGCGAAAAAACACCCAATCTGGCAACACCAGCCACCAGTATCTAAAATCTTACATTAATGTGCAAACTTTGCCCGTCGATAAAATAACTGTTGTCTGTGTTTGTATATGGGCTGTGGCAATAATAATAATAAAAAAGCTCGCTACATATGGAAAAAAAGAACTATGAATGAACTAGTTCATTTTGAAATGTGTGAACTGAACTTTGAACTAGTTCATGTAGAAAGCGAACTTTCCCAACACTGCTAACGGTATGTAAAGCGATGTTTCTGTTATTCTAACGTCCGTTTTCTGAGCATCCGAGAGAAACACTGGCATAACAGTAGCACAGAACTAAAGCACAGAAATCTCCGTTGATATTCGTTGCGGAAGATAACTGTGGTTAAGGTTCAGTGTTTCCCACAGAATTAGATTCTATTTGTGGTGGTGTGGGGTTTTGGTACCGAGGGAGGGGGTGGGGGTTGTTTGTGCCACAGGGGCCTATATGTATTGTAAGCATGTTATAATTAGTGATGTGTCCTCCCGTATCGAAGCTTCGAAGCGTGTGTCGAGTAATCCGGGATGATTTCTGTGAAGCGCGTATCGAGGCTTGTGTCGGTGACGTATGTGGTGACGTTTGAAGCCTTGCGAGCTGGCTGTACCACGTGACTGCTTCAGTAAGTGGTTCGCGGTTTGGCGGTCTATTTGAAATAAGGGCCAGAAAAATGCAATGGATTCCCCTTCACACTTTTCATTTTGAAACATTAGTGCTGTCAATTTGAATTATTCATCAAAGTGATTAATCAAAAAATAAAAATAATCCTGATTGATACCTTCCTGATTGATACCATCCTGGTATGTACTATGCTGAATTATACAACAGGGCTCTCAAGTTTTGAAGAAAGGCAGCAGGAGTGAGAGAATCACGTGAACAATTTTAGGATATAATTTTTTCTTTTTTGCATTAAATCTTACCCAGATACAATAATACTATTTCCTGATTGGCTACTGTGTAGTACTTTTTTCTTTTTTTCATTGGCTGATAAGTGGCAGGCTTAACTGCAGAACTCCAGGGGGGACGCGCTCTGATTCCTGCCGGTAATATGCGCTGCCGCTGCGGCATATTAAATATATTATAAACAGTTTTTACACGAGATAAATACAAAAGACCGAAACGAGTGACTGTGACAATCAATGCGTGACACTTCTTGCAGGTGTGATGAATGGTATATGTACTTCTCATCCAACCACAATCAAATACACTCTAGATAGCGCAATTTATCTGGATAGTTTTTTTTTTTTTTACGATGTCAAGCAGAAATAAAAACAAATCGAAATGCCATAACAGTAGGCTATTTATTAAAATGTAAAGAGTAGAAAGTAGCCTACAGATAATTGCGTGAATAGCCGTAAGGAGTAGAAGTAAAAAAATCGGCTGAAAAATAATTACTCCAGTGCTAAATACGTTAGATACCCAAAATGTATATTTGGACAGAATACGAGACAGAGTTATTTATTAAATTCATAAAAGACCAAATACAGGAATACTGGCTTCTAAACCTCAAAGAAATGCCATAATCAAGACCTCGGAGCAGAAATAGCTAAGTGAGAAAACACCTCACGTGCTGCTCACAGTATGTCTTTCCATGCTATTAAAGCTTGGATAACACACTTAGGCCTACATCTCTTTATCAGTAATAATATAATATGGTGGCTCTGTAATATATTTAAACCTACCAACGTCCGTTGCCATGATTTTTTGAATGACTGATCGCGAGAGGAAAAAATGACGTTATTTAGTAAATTGCGCGAATCTGTGGTGGAAACGCGACAGCATTTAACATAGACTAACTTTTTAGAGTTATAGTGTTCATTATACTGACCATTCAACTCCGGATTGATTCTGGAGGAATAAGCACCGGCAACAATCCGACCTCCAACGCATGATCATATTTTGATTCATAATCGTGCTCAAAGAGGAGGGGCTATTCGCGTCTCCGTTGTCAGTTTGTATGAGTGGGAGGGGAAGGAGCGCGCAGCTCAACAATAAAATCAAAACCTGAAAATCAATGCGTGGCGGTCAGTGTTGATATTGTGGCGGGCCGCCACAAATTAATGAATGTATGGGAAACCCTGAGGTTCCAGTGCTGTATTAGCACGGGTCTGTCTGTAGCTGTTACCCGCTAGCAAAGCAAAGCCAGCGTTGGTCTCTTTTTTTATTACTTATTTCTCTGCATTGAGTGACAACCCTCTCAAATATAAGACACACAAACAGAACAAATAAAAGTCTCAGATTCACTCTGTAATTGCAAAATTATTGCTTATTTGACATTTGACATGATAGCAACTCTTCTGTGATAATGCAACTTCAACTACGATCCAAAGTAGCCGAATGTCTTGTCGCTTATTCAGGTTTTTCCTCGAAGTTGGCAGTAACATATCAAACGTTTTTAATTAAATATAAAGGAGTTATACGAACTGAATCATTGCCGTTAGCTCCTTAGGCACTGGATGAGGTCTGCTGCTCACTCAGCTGGAAAATGACTCTAGCGGCAGCGCGCGTCAGAGAACGACAACACAGGGCTGCCCACAAGATGCGCCTGCCTAATAATCGGCTTGATATACTGGGATTTTGGCCGATGCCGATTATGTTAAAAAGTGCCAAAAATCGTCCGATTATTGTCCGAACCGATCAATCGGTTCGACCTCTACTAAAGTCAGTGGCGGGTTGTGCGTTGTTCATAATGCCATTTTAATCACGCATCGCATGCTTGGCCATAATGTAGTGGGTGCACGGTGCACAACATGCATACACTTTTGATTATCTCATCAACACAGATGCAGCAGTTTGTATTTTTGCAAATCATGCATTATAACAAGGAAAAATATTAGCACATGAAGGAAATCATTGTGGTTTACATGAAGGTGAAAAAACCCAATTACCCAATTTTTTAAGGCTAATTGTAGTAATGAAGGATCAGACCTGTTTGCCCAATAGTGGCAAGAAACATATGTATATAATGTTTAACCGACGCTGATTTGGGTGGGTTTCTCCCATCCCCATGCAAGCGTCACTTCTCTGTCTTTCACTGCCCTGACAAGAACGTCGGTCTCATCGGCTGTGAACAACTCCTGGCGCACGCCTGGTAAACCTGCCATTATAATAACAGTCCGCCATGCAACATGCGCACCTGCTCTTAAAGGGTATGTTGGATGACGCTGTGATTGGTTTATTTCACGTTACGCCCAAACCACACCTATGAATAATGAGGCTACTTCAGACCAACCCCTTTTAAACTTGCGTCGGGCGCAAGAGTCCACTGAAGCTGGTACCCGGGCGTGGCAGGGCGGCTCGTCAGCGCCCCCTGGAACGGGGTCCGAACACTTGGTCCATAACTCAAACACACTTGCATGTAATAATATGAAACTCGGTACACATGTCGATAGCAACATTTCATCTATACCTCACGTTCTTACTTTTTACCCCAGCCCAACAGGAAGTCGGCTATTGAGGTTTGTTTGTAAAACACACGCAATGAACTTTTAAATACTCCTCCTAGAGCTCTGATCCAAATTCGACGAAACTCGGTCAGCGTGAAGTCAAGACATTGAGGATGAAAGTTTGCGTGGGGATTTTTGATATCTCGAACGGTTTGGCCGTGGCGAGGAAACGAAACTATGGCGAGAAACGTGAAACAGGAAGTGTGTCATAACTTCAGCATACATTAACTGATCTTGATGAAACTTCAGCAGTGCGTTCGCTGTAAGAGGACGATCACATGGATGTGACTATTGTGAGTCAAAGTTATAGCGCCACCAACTGGCAGCAGGAAGTGTGTCACTTTCAAAATGCTTTGAAATCACCCTCTTATTTTTACCCGATTTGCTTCAAACTTCATCTGTATAATGTAAATACACGGCAGATGAAGACCTATGAATGGATTCTTGATATCTTTGAAAGTGTTGCCGTGGCAACGCATCAAACTTTACCATTCTTTTAGGATGCATTCTTTTAGGGATTCGAACATTTGTCCATAAATCAAACACACGTGCATGGATTAATATGAAACTCGGTACACTCATAGATCACATCAGGCCAAACAACTTTCGTGCTCTAAGTTTTACGACAGTTCAAACGGAAGTCAGGAATTATGTTTTTTTTTTTTAAATAAATGTCCTAGAAAAACATCAAATTACAACCCATGCTGTTACCAATCACCACTAAACTCGGTGTGCATGAAGTCAAGACATTGAGGATGCTAAATTCCGGACGGATTTGTGATATCTCGAACGGTTTGGCCGTGGCGGCGAGGAAATTGAATTAAAAAGGACACATAAAGTGTGTTATAACTTGGTTAGTTTTACTGACAGTTACAAAACTTGCCGTGTATATTGTTCTATTCAAGCCAAACAACTTTCTAATTAACAATAATAAGCTCAAACCAACAGAAAGTCAGATATTGTAGTTTGAATATGATCATGCTCTCTCTAAGCCTTGGTCTGTCTCTTTGCCTGTCTTGCCTGTGTGTGTGTGTGTAGGGGGAGGGGGCTTAACCATTTCACTGTGTCTGGCCTGCTAAAGTAAATACATTTCTTAAGCCTGGTATTTTTTAAATAAGTTTTTATTTTTATTTTTTTATAAGTAAAGGCATATAACCCGTTTAATTGTAGTGCATTGACAATAGTTTTATATAATTAGTGTATTAATTAAATTAACTTGGTCCATAAATCAAAAAAGTAAGTAAATAAATCAAAAAGGAAGTGTGTTAAAACTTCTGCATACATTAACTGATCTTGATGAAACTTCAGCAGTGTGTTCGTTGTAAGAGGCCGATCACATGGATGTGACTATTGTGAGTCAAATATATAGCGCCACCAACTGGCAGCAGAAGGTGTTTCACTTTCAAAATGCTTTGAAATCGCACTCTTACTTTTACCCGATTTGCTTCAAACTTCATCTGTATAATGTAAACACACGCCAGATGAAGAGCTGTGAAAGCATTATTCAATATCTAAGATAATGTTGCCATAGCAACGCATCAAACTTTAACATTCCTTTTTTGATGATGATTTTGAGTCTCTTAGCGGCTTTTGGGGCCCTTAACGGGTTTGAAAACTCTTGAAACTTTGCACACAGGTCAGATCCCACAGCCATCAGAGCCGGGCTGAAGATGGTACCCGGGTGTGGCAAGGGGGCTAGACAGCGCCCCCTGGAACGGGGTCCAAAACTTGGTCCATAAATCAAACACGCTTGCATGTAATAATATGAAACTCAGTACACATGTTGATCTCATCGTTTCATATATTCATATATTCTCCTCAAGCCGGACAACTTTCTAATTTACACTCATGAGCTAGGACCCACAGAAAGTCAGATATTTTGGTTTGAAAATGTTGAGTGTCTCTCTGAGCCTACACTTCTGTATGGCAAGCCCTTTTAACATTTAAAAGCTAAGTTTGACTATTCATAATTAACATTGTAGATATCAACAACGTCTTTCTAGTCGTAATTACATTTTGGATAGTTTGTATTATCATTTAAGATATCTGTAACGTAATTGTGACTAGTCGAAACGACAGATAGAGTATGGCAAGCCGTTTTAACATTTAATCATTTTAACCTACTAGTCTCTATTTTCATGCTACTAGTACTTATTTTTAGATACTAGTATCTATTCCATTAAGTACTAGTACTTATTCATTAGCTACTAGTGCTTATTCTTTAGATACTAGTGCCTTTTCTTTAGATACTAGTGTTTATTCTTTAGGTACTAGTACCTTTTTAAAGATACTAGTACTTATTCATTAGACACTAGTCCTTATTTATTAGATACTAGTACTTATTCATTAGATGCTAGTCCTTATTCATTACATACCAATGCTTATTAATTACTTATTCATTAGATACTAGTACCTATTAAATAGATACTAGTACTTATTCATTAGACACTAGTACTTATTTCAATGGTGACTAGTAACTATTCTTTTGTTACTAGTCACATTTTTTCCATTGACTTCTATGGTGATCTGTCATTCAGATATCAACTATTCAGTTCTGACTAGTATGTTAGTATGTATTCCAATTGTGGAATACATACTAGTATGTATTCCAAAGCAGGGGTTACGTTTTTGCACGTCGTGCAGAATAACCCTAAAGGCACCAAGGTGGCGGTGCCACCGGCTTTATTTATATATATATATATATATATATATATATATTAGAGCTGTCAGTTAAACGCGTTATTAACGGCGTTAACGCAAACCCATTTTAACAGCGTTAATTTTTTTATCACGCGATTACGGTCTTTTTGTCTTAGCAAACTTTGTAGTTTTTTCACATACTTTTGCAACAGGACGCTGTCTTTAGCTCCGAACAAAAGGAAGTCAGATATTTCACGTTGAATATGGATGTTTTGAGTAATCTCTGCCTCTCTCTCCCTCTCTCTAGGCACCTCTGTCTCCTTGCCATTCTGTGGTGTGTGTGAGTGTCTGTGAGTGTCTGTGTGGGGAGGGGGGTAGGGTAGGGAGGGGGGATGGGTGGTGTTTGCTGGTGTCTGTGTTTATGTGTGTGTGTGGCTGACTGTAGATTCTTCCTGCAATTTATTTTAAAAAGACAAAATATGCATATAACCCCCATCTTTTAAATGTATAGTTTGCTTTAAATAAAAGTAAGATTGTATTTGTAATTGAAGCTGAATAAATTTAAAATGCATGTGCTATATTTCAATATATTTGTTTTCCTTAAAATTTTAAAACACTAACCTCATTCTCATCTGAATTACAAATATTTTTTTCTGTATAAAATAATACTCTGACTAAAAACACATTTGATGTTTCTTTTTTAATCTATGTAATAAACAGATTATTGCTCTGTTTGAGGACGATCCTGTGTGGGGAGGGGACAGGGGAATTTCTCTGTTGGGTGAGATTTAATTTAAATTACCATATATATATATATATATATATATATATATATATATATATATATATATATATATATATATATATAGCTACGAGCAGCGATTACAAGCCCAAGCTGGTGGCACCACAACCCCGGTTATAGCGCCACCAACTGGCTGCAGGAAGTGTGTCACCTTCAAAATACTTTTAAATAACCCTCTTATTTTTACCTGATTTGCTTCAAACTTAACTACTACTAGGGATGCACCGATACCATCTTTTTATTTATTTTAATTTTTTAATTTTTTTAGAATTTATATAACTCTGTGCGTTGAACCAATAATCACTCTTGTGTGTGTTAAACACAATCATCTTAATACAGACAACTTTATTATAAAGTAGGGGTGGAACGGTACATGTATTCGTATCGAACCGAAACGGTACGGCCGTCACGGTTCGGTGCACGAATTTAAATGGAGAATACACGGTATATAAATAAATAAAACTTGCGTGCATATTAATTAATGTAATGCGGAACTACTGTTAGATACGCGGGTTCTTTAGGGACACATAGCCTAATCTGTACCATCGGCTAGCTCTGAACCGTCAAAGCTCTGAACGCGCGTTCACTTCAAACGTGGCTTTATACGCGCATCCTCGCTTTGGACTAGCGTCGAACCAGACGCGATAGACGTGAATTTGGCGCTCTATTCGCATTTGGTGTGACCGCATAATGGACAGGCTGCGATGTCAAGATTGCAATGCTTGTGTGTGTGTGTGTGTGTGTGAGAGAGAGAGAGAGAGAGACGCGTCATCCTACAACTGTCATCCAACCAAAATCACACACACACACTGTTTTAAAAGCAAAACATAGGCTATTTATCCAACTCCATTTCAAAACAGTCTGTGGGTCCCATCTTTTGGACATTCGTCATATTCCTCGGAGCACTAATCTTACACATTCTACATTGATTTAAAAAGAAAATCAAATGCGTTTTTAAAGGTAGTATTATGTTATACAGAAATCAATTATTTATTCAGATGAAAATAATGTCACATTGTTAATTAATAATGTTAATTAAAATTAAGGAAAACAAATATATTAATCTGAAATTTAGCAAAATAATTTAAAATAAATTCAGGTACAATTACCAAACATTTCGCAAGGTCTTTTTGTCTTTTTATTCATTTAATTAATAAACTAATTATATAAAACTATTGTCAGTGCACTACAAATAAACTGGTTCTATGCTTTTATAAAACTTTAAAAAATACAATGCCTTCTGTATTTTTGTTTTGCTTTTCCCTCCATTGTACCGAAATCGTACCGAACCGTGAGGTCTGAACCGAGGTATGAACCGAACCGTGACTTCTGTGTACCGTTCCACCCCTATTATAAAGATAAACAACAAACCCAAAAAATATATGATCATAATCTATGGCAAAAATGCTAACTAGATTAGTGGATAATACACATTGCTCTTTGTATTGTTGTAAAATACATTCAGGAAAAACAAAAATCAAAAAGATAAATAAAAACACAAGTAGATGTAGACCTGGATGTACACCTGACCTTTCAGAAGGCTGCTCACGCATACTTTGTGATTGATTTGTGCCCTTGATGAGCACTTTTGCCGAGCCCTCACTGATGCAAGCTCTTCAGCACACTTCTTTTCGACAGCCAAAGTGGGAGTTACGTTTGTGCACAATAACCCTAAAGGCACCAGGGTGGCGGTGCCACCGGCTATATAGTGTATATATATATATATATATATATATATATATAAATATAGCTGCGAGCAGCGATGAAGGGCCAAAGGTGGCGGTACCGCCACCCCGGTGCCTTTAGGTAACTAAAGGCACCGGGGTTGCGTTGCCACCGGCTTGGGCCCGCAATCGCTGCTCACAGCTATATTTAGGGCCCAAGCCCTGAAGGGGCAAAGGCCCTATTGTTTTCCTTAGGATTATTATTAGGGCCCAAGCCCTGAAAGGGCGCAGAGCCCTATTGTTTTCCTTCCGATTATTTATTTATTTATTTATTTATTTTTTTAATTTTTTTTTCTAGCGACTATTCGGGCACTTTTGGGGCCCTTAACATGCTCGAAAACTCTTGAAACTTTGCACACGGGTCAGAACCCGCGGCCATCAGAGCCGGGCTGAAGCTGGTACCCGGGCGTGGCAGGGCGGCTCGTCAGCGCCCCCTGGAATGGGGTCCGAACACCTGGTCCATAACTCAAACACACTTGCATGTAATAATATGAAACTTGGTACACATGTCGATAGCAGAATTTCATCTATACCTCGTGTTCTTACTTTTTACCCCAGCCCAACAGGAAGTCGGCTATTGAGGTTTTTTGTAAAACACACGCAATGAACTTTTAAATACTCCTCCTAGAGCTCTGATCCAAATTCGACGAAACTCGGTCAGCGTGAAGTCAAGACATTGAGGATGAAAGTTTGCGTGGGGATTTTTGATATCTCGAACGGTTTGGCCGTGGCGAGGAAACGAAACTATGGCGAGAAACGTGAAACAGGAAGTGTGTCATAACTTCAGCATACATTAACTGATCTGGATGAAACTTCAGCAGTGCGTTCGCTGTAAGAGGACGATCACATGGATGTGACTATTGTGAGTCAAAGTTATAGCGCCACCAACTGGCAGCAGGAAGTGTGTCACTTTCAAAATGCTTTGAAATCACCCTCTTATTTTTACCCGATTTGCTTCAAACTTCATCTGTATAATGTAAATACACGGCAGATGAAGACCTATGAATGGATTCTTGATATCTTTGAAACTGTTGCCGTGGCGACGCATCAAACTTTACCATTCTTTTAGGATGCATTCTTTTAGGGATTCGAACATTTGTCCATAAATCAAACACACGTGCATGGATTAATATGAAACTCGGTACACTCATAGATCACATCAGGCCAAACAACTTTCGTGCTCTAAGTTTTACGACAGTTCAAACGGAAGTCGGGAATTATGTTTTTTTTTTTTAGATAAATGTCCTAGAAAAACATCAAATTACAACCCATGCTGTTACCAATCACCACCAAACTCGGTGTGCATGAAGTCAAGACATTGAGGATGCTAAATTCCGGACGGATTTGTGATATCTCGAACGGTTTGGCCGTGGCGAATTTTTTTGACTAAAAAAGGACACATAAAGTGTGTTATAACTTGGTTAGTTTTACTGACAGTTACAAAACTTGCCGTGTATATTGTTCTATTCAAGCCAAACAACTTTCTAATTAACAATAATAAGCTCAAACCCACAGAAAGTCAGATATTGTAGTTTGAATATGATCATGCTCTTTCTGAGCCTGAGTCTTTCTTGAGTCTCTTGACACACAGTCTGTGTGTGTGTGTGTGTGTAGGGGGAGGGGGCTTAATCATTTCACTGTGTGTCTGGCCTGCTAAAGTAAATACATTTCTTAAGCCTGGTATTTTTTAAATAAGTTTTTATTTTTATTTTTTTATAAGTAAAGGCATATAACCTGTTTAATTGTAGTGCATTGACAATAGTTTTATATAATTAGTGTATTAATTAAATTAACTTGGTCCATAAATCAAAAAAGTAAGTAAATAAATCAAAAGGAAGTGTGTTAAAACTTCTGCATACATTAACTGATCTTGATGAAACTTCAGCAGTGTGTTCGTTGTAAGAGGTCGATCACATGGATGTGAGTCAAATATATAGCGCCACCAACTGGCAGCAGAAAGTGTTTCACTTTCAAAATGCTTTGAAATCGCACTCTTACTTTTACCCGATTTGCTTCAAACTTCATGTGTATAATGTAAACACACGCCAGATGAAGAGCTGTGAAAGCATTATTCAATATCTAAGATAATGTTGCCATAGCAACGCATCAAACTTTAACATTCCTTTTTTTTGATGATTTTGAGACTCTTAGCGGCTTTTGGGGCCCTTAACGGGTTTGAAAACTCTTGAAACTTTGCACACAGGTCAGATCCCACAGCCATCAGAGCCGGGCTGAAGATGGTACCCGGGTGTGGCAAGGGGGCTAGACAGCACCCCCTGGAACGGGGTCCAAAAACTTGGTCCATAAATCAAACACGCTTGCATGTAATAATATGAAACTCAGTACACATGTTGATCTCATCGTTTCATATATTCATATATTCTCCTCAAGCCGGACAACTTTCTAATTTACACTCATGAGCTAGGACCCACAGAAAGTCAGATATTTTGGTTTGAAAATGTTGAGTGTCTCTCTGAGCCTACACTTCTGTATGGCAAGCCCTTTTAACATTTAAAAGCTAAGTTTGACTATTCGTAATTAACATTGTAGATATCAACAACGTCTTTCTAGTCGTAATTACATTTTGGATAGTTTGTATTATCATTTAAGATATCTGTAACGTAATTGTGACTAGTTCGAAACGACAGATAGAGTATGGCAAGCCGTTTTAACATTTAATCATTTTAACCTACTAGTCTCTATTTTCATGCTACTAGTACTTATTTTTAGATACTAGTATCTATTCCATTAAGTACTAGTACTTATTCATTAGCTACTAGTGCTTATTCTTTAGATACTAGTGCCTTTTCTTTAGATACTAGTGTTTATTCTTTAGGTACTAGTACCTTTTTAAAGATACTAGTACTTATTCATTAGACACTAGTCCTTATTTATTAGATACTAGTACTTATTCATTAGAATGCTAGTCCTTATTCATTACATACCAATGCTTATTAATTAGTTACTAGTACTTATTCATTAGATACTAGTACCTATTAAATAGATACTAGTACTTATTCATTAGACACTAGTACTTATTTCAATGGTGACTAGTAACTATTCTTTTGTTACTAGTCACATTTTTTCCATTGACTTCTATGGTGATCTGTCATTCAGATATCAACTATTCAGTTCTGACTAGTATGTTAGTATGTATTCCAATTGTGGAATACATACTAGTATGTATTCCAAAGCAGGGGTTACGTTTTTGCACGTCGTGCAGAATAACCCTAAAGGCACCAAGGTGGCGGTGCCACCGGCTTTATATATGTATATATATATATATATATATATATATATATATATATATATATATATATATATATATATAAATATAGCTGCGAGCAGCGAATGGAGGGCCAAAGCCGGCGGTACCGCCATCCCGGTGCCTTTAGGCACCGGGGTTGCGGTGCCACCGGCTTGGGCCCGCAATCGCTGCTCGCAGCTATATTTATGTATATTATTTAGGGCCCAAGCCCTGAAAGGGCGCAGAGCCCTATTGTTTTCCTTCCGATTATTTTTTTTTTTTTTTTTTTTTTTTTTTTTTTTTCTAGCGACTCTCGGGCACTTTTGGGGCCCTTAACATGCTCGAAAACTCTTGAAACTTTGCACACGGGTCAGAACCCGCGGCCATCAGAGCCGGGCTGAAGCTGGTACCCGGGCGTGGCAGGGCGGCTCGTCAGCGCCCCCTGGAATGGGGTCCGAACACCTGGTCCATAACTCAAACACACTTGCATGTAATAATATGAAACTCGGTACACATGTCGATAGCAGAATTTCATCTATACCTCGCGTTCTTACTTTTTACCCCAGCCCAACAGGAAGTCGGCTATTGAGGTTTTTTTGTAAAACACACGCAATGAACTTTTAAATACTCCTCCTAGAGCTCTGATCCAAATTCGACGAAACTCGGTCAGCGTGAAGTCAAGACATTGAGGATGAAAGTTTGTGTGGGGATTTTTGATATCTCGAACGGTTTGGCCGTGGCGAGGAAACGAAACTATGGCGAGAAACGTGAAACAGGAAGTGTGTCATAACTTCAGCATACATTAACTGATCTGGATGAAACTTCAGCAGTGCGTTCGCTGTAAGAGGACGATCACATGGATGTGACTATTGTGAGTCAAAGTTATAGCGCCACCAACTGGCAGCAGGAAGTGTGTCACTTTCAAAATGCTTTGAAATCACCCTCTTATTTTTACCCGATTTGCTTCAAACTTCATCTGTATAATGTAAATACACGGCAGATGAAGACCTATGAATGGATTCTTGATATCTTTGAAACTGTTGCCGTGGCGACGCATCAAACTTTACCATTCTTTTAGGATGCATTCTTTTAGGGATTCGAACATTTGTCCATAAATCAAACACACGTGCATGGATTAATATGAAACTCGGTACACTCATAGATCACATCAGGCCAAACAACTTTCGTGCTCTAAGTTTTACGACAGTTCAAACGGAAGTCGGGAATTATGTTTTTTTTTTTAAATAAATGTCCTAGAAAAACATCAAATTACAACCCATGCTGCTACCAATCACCACCAAACTCGGTGTGCATGAAGTCAAGACATTGAGGATGCTAAATTCCGGACGGATTTGTGATATCTCGAACGTGTTTGGCCGTGGCGGATTTTTTTGACTAAAAAAGGACACATAAAGTGTGTTATAACTTGGTTAGTTTTACTGACAGTTACAAAACTTGCCGTGTATATTGTTCTATTCAAGCCAAACAACTTTCTAATTAACAATAATAAGCTCAAACCCACAGAAAGTCAGATATTGTAGTTTGAATATGATCATGCTCTTTCTGAGTCTAGGTCTGTCACACAGTCTCTGTGACACACAGTCTGTGTGTGTGTGTGTAGGGGGAGGGGGCTTAATCATTTCACTGTGTGTCTGGCCTGCTAAAGTAAATACATTTCTTAAGCCTGGTATTTTTTAAATAAGTTTTTATTTTTATTTTTTTATAAGTAAAGGCATATAACCTGTTTAATTGTAGTGCATTGACAATAGTTTTATATAATTAGTGTATTAATTAAATTAACTTGGTCCATAAATCAAAAAGTAAGTAAATAAATCAAAAAGGAAGTGTGTTAAAACTTCTGCATACATTAACTGATCTTGATGAAACTTCAGCAGTGTGTTCGTTGTAAGAGGCCGATCACATGGATGTGACTATTGTGAGTCAAATATATAGCGCCACCAACTGGCAGCAGAAAGTGTTTCACTTTCAAAATGCTTTTGAAATCAGACTCTAACTTTTACCCGATTTGCTTCAAACTTCATCTGTATAATGTAAACACACGCCAGATGAAGAGCTGTGAAAGCATTATTCAATATCTAAGATAATGTTGCCATAGCAACGACATCAAACTTTAACATTCCTTTTTTTGATGATTTTGAGTCTCTTAGCGGCTTTTGGGGCCCTTAATGGGTTTGAAAACTCTTGAAACTTTGCACACAGGTCAGATCCCACAGCCATCAGAGCCGGGCAAGATGGTACCCGGGTGTGGCAAGGGGGCTAGACAGCGCCCCTGGAACGGGGTCCAAAAACTTGGTCCATAAATCAAACACGCTTGCATGTAATAATATGAAACTCAGTACACATGTTGATCTCATCGTTTCATATATTCATATATTCTCCTCAAGCCGGACAACTTTCTAATTTACACTCATGAGCTAGGACCCACAGAAAGTCAGATATTTTGGTTTGAAAATGTTGAGTGTCTCTCTGAGCCTACACTTCTGTATGGCAAGCCCTTTTAACATTTAAAAGCTAAGTTTGACTATTCGTAATTAACATTGTAGATATCAACAACGTCTTTCTAGTCGTAATTACATTTTGGATAGTTTGTATTATCATTTAAGATATCTGTAACGTAATTGTGACTAGTCGAAACGACAGATAGAGTATGGCAAGCCGTTTTAACATTTAATCATTTTAACCTACTAGTCTCTATTTTCATGCTACTAGTACTTATTTTTTAGATACTAGTATCTATTCCATTAAGTACTAGTACTTATTCATTAGCTACTAGTGCTTATTCTTTAGATACTAGTGCCTTTTCTTTAGATACTAGTGTTTATTCTTTAGGTACTAGTACCTTTTTAAAGATACTAGTACTTATTCATTAGACACTAGTCCTTATTTATTAGATACTAGTACTTATTCATTAGATGCTAGTCCTTATTCATTACATACCAATGCTTATTAATTAGTTACTAGTACTTATTCATTAGATGCTAGTACCTATTAAATAGATACTAGTACTTATTCATTAGACACTAGTACTTATTTCAATGGTGACTAGTAACTATTCTTTTGTTACTAGTCACATTTTTTCCATTGACTTCTATGGTGATCTGTCATTCAGATATCAACTATTCAGTTCTGACTAGTATGTTAGTATGTATTCCAATTGTGGAATACATACTAGTATGTATTCCAAAGCAGGGGTTACGTTTTTGCACGTCGTGCAGAATAACCCTAAAGGCACCAAGGTGGCGGTGCCACCGGCTTTATATATATATATATATATATATATATATATATATATATATATATATTTATATAAATATAGCTGCGAGCAGCGATGGAGGGCCAAAGCCGGCGGTACCGCCATTCCCGGTGCCTTCTAGGCACCGGGGTTGCGGTGCCACCGGCTTGGGCCCGCAATCGCTGCTCGCAGCTATATTTTTTTTTATTATTTTTTTTCTAGCGACTATTCGGGCACTTTTGGGGCCCTTAACATGCTCGAAAACTCTTGAAACTTTGCACACGGGTCAGAACCCGCGGCCATCAGAGCCGGGCTGAAGCTGGTACCCGGGCGTGGCAGGGCGGCTCGTCAGCGCCCCCTGGAACGGGGTCCGAACACTTGGTCCATAACTCAAACACACTTGCATGTAATAATATGAA
>JAQIUQ010000223.1:107500-115502 GCA_030378365.1 Hybognathus amarus
TGGCGCGCGCAGCTGAGCAGAGAAAAAAAAGTTGAGCGCGCCGCACAGCTGAGCAGAGAAAAAAAAGTTGAGCGCGCCGCGCAGCAGTGCAGAGCTGACTAGAAAGAAAATAAAAGATCAGGTAACGTTAGAGGAAAGACCTTCAGAGAGACCCGTAACATTGTTTTGAAACATGGCGGAGGCAGAGAAATCAGTACGACCTAAATCATCCAAGGTGTGGGAATATTTCACACTAAATAAATCAAAAAAGTGTGTTAATTGCAAGATATGCAAAAGCGACATGGCCTGGCACGGGAGCACCACGGTGATGATGCAGCACCTAAAACGAAAACATGTTGGAGTCCTTGATGAGGAAGGGAGTTCAACAGCAGGGTAAGTCACTACAAATTACTACTTTTGTTCCGTTTTGAAGTAAAATGTATGTAACGTCCCTACAGTAGCTCTTCTGGTGCTGTTGTTTACTCGTTATCCAGCTTAATAAGCATGACACGTTAGTGTTAGCTCGTTAATAACAGTACTAGGCTAAAGCATATAACGTATAACGTTATAGTTAGCAAGACAAAAGACATGTTTTTATTCTTGTTATGTATAAATTCTCACCCAGGCTACATTTATTTGATCTAAATTACAGTAAAAACAGCAATACTGAGATATATTGAAATAGAAAATGATTATATATATATATATATATATATATATATATATATATATATATATATATATATATATATATATATATATATAATATATTAATAATTCATTACATTTATATCACGCTTTTCTCAGCACTCAAAGTACTCATTTAAATGTAATGAATTATATATATATGTATGTATGTATGTATGTATGTGTGTGCGTGCGTGCGTGTGTGTGTGTCTTGTCTGTAATTGTTTTGTGTTCTTGCATTTACACAACAAGTAGCTAAAACAACAAGTATGTATTAAAGTAATTTGTGCTATTACACATACTAATACTATCTTTTGGATTCCAGAAAAAAACAGCAAACCATGAGAGACTTCGTGATGGGAAATGCTTCATGTACACCACAGCAAGCTGCTGTCTTGACAGATAGTATCCTCAACATGCTTGTCACTGACATGAGGCCCCTGTCGGTGGTTGACGATGACGGCTTCACTAAAATGATCCACACCTTGAACCCTGGTTACACTCTGCCCTCCAGGACCCACTTTACAAAGCTCATGGAGAGAAAATATGAAGAAACATTCAAGAAAGTGAAGGCTGCAATAAACACCAACAACAGCAAACTTGCTCTCACCACTGATGTTTGGACAAGTGTAGCAACTGAAGCCTACCTTGGTGTTACATGCCACTACATCACAGATGACTGGGACATGCAGTCATTCTGCCTCACCACCATGCCACTGCAGGACAGACATACTGCATCTAACATTGCAGACTGGTTGGAGCAGGTAGTAGCCAGATTTGAAATTCCTCCTAGCAAAATCATTGCCATAGTCCATGACAATGGTGCTAACATTGTTGCTGCTGCAAATATCCTGGAGGAAAAGCATGGGTGGTCCTCGGTCCGTTGCACTGGCCATACTTTGCAACTTGTGATCAATGCTGCATTGAAGAATCCAAGCATTGAAAAAGCTGTCGGGGCTGCAAGATGTCTGGTAGAACATTTTAAGAAAAGCGAGCTAGCCTGCAGTAAGCTCAGAGAGAAACAACAACAAATGAACACACCTGAGCACAGCCTTATCCAAGACGTAAGCACCAGGTGGAATAGCACATTCTACATGTTAAGCCGACTGCTTGAGCAAAGATGGCCTGTAACAGCAACACTGTCTGACAGCTCTGTCACACAGAGAGGCAAAAGGTACCTAGATCTGAAACCAGAACAGTGGAGCCTGCTGGAAGAGCTTTCAACAGTCCTCAAGGCTTTTGAATGTGCCACTGTGTTCATGAGTGGACAGAAATATGCAACAATATCTACAATACCTCCACTTGTGAAGGGGCTGTTGAAGTCCACCCAGAGTGCTGTCTTCGAGTCAGCCCCGCTGCGGGCTTTTCAACTCACTGCTGTGCAGCAGTTGCAGGAGAGATGGAAAAGGGAGACTGTTTTCTCAGATAGAACACCAAACACAGTGATTCTTGCGATGGTCCTTGACCCAAGGTTTAGGAAACTGAACAAGTTTCTTTCACCTGATGAAGTCCTACGCGTTCAAACTAAAGTGCAAACATGGTACTTGAAGAGAGAAGGAAGATGGATGTGCAGCAGCATGGCAGTTGCAGTGTTACCTCCACCGATACTACAGCTAGTGAATCAACACCTCAAGCCACTCTACTTGACTCACTCCTTGGTTCTGATGGTGAAGAAGATGATGGAGCAGACCAAGCTGAAGATGTCCACACCCAAGTGAGGAAAGAAGTTCTTACATACCTTGGAGAAAAAAGCCTTGCCAAGGAAGAAAACCCATTACTGTGGTGGAAGGCTAACAATGACAGATATCCCATGTTGGCCAGGCTAGCCAAGTCTTACCTATGCATCCCTGCCACCTCAACACCATCTGAGCGGCTGTTTTCTGCAGCAGGAAACATAGCCTCCAAGAAAAGGGCCAGCCTGAGCCAGGAGCATGTGGACATGCTAACATTTTTGCATTGCAATGCAAAGTGTCTGAACAAAGAGAGTGAGAGAGAGTGAGTGTGTGTGTGTTTGTGAGTGTGTGTGTCGTGTAGTGTAGTGTAGAAGATAAGTTCAGACGTTCAAACAAATGCTGTTATGTTTTCTGATTTGTATTTTTCTTTATTTGTTATAAATTATTTATTGTTACTCAGACAGCTCAAGTGCCTTTCAACAAAAATCTAAATCTTTTTGTGCACTTTAAAAAAACCTATATATTTAATTTGGCAGATGTAAAGTATACCTGTGATGTGTATATGTTTTTTGGGTTAGTCCATTTCTTTTTTTACTTTAACAGCTCAGGGATGTTCAAGGAGCAATCTGTGCACTTTCTAAATATGTTTTGCACTGTCAGTTATATTTTTCAATAAAGGGTTGAAAATTAATGCTTTTTTATTATTTAATTTTTTTATCCGATTTCATTGATTAATCGAACTAATAATCGACAGATTCATCAATTATTAAAATAATCGTTAGTTGCAGCTCTGATATATATATATAAATAAATATAGCTGCGAGCAGCGATGGAGGGCCAAAGCCGGCGGTACCGCCCATCCCGGTACCTTTAGGTAACTAAAGGCACCGGGGTTGCGGTGCCACCGGCTTGGGCCTGCAATCGACTGCTCGCAGCTATATTTATTAGGGCCCAAGCCCTGAAAGGGCGCAGAGCCCTATTGTTTTCCTTCCGATTATTTTTTTTATTTTTTATTTTTTTTTTTTTTTTTTCTAGCGACTATTCGGGCACTTTTGGGGCCCTTAACATGCTCGAAAACTCTTGAAACTTTGCACACGGGTCAGAACCCGCGGCCATCAGAGCCGGGCTGAAGCTGGTACCCGGGCGTGGCAGGGTGGCTCGTCAGCGCCCCCTGGAATGGGGTCCGAACACCTGGTCCATAACTCAAACACACTTGCATGTAATAATATGAAACTCGGTACACATGTCGATAGCAGAATTTCATCTATACCTCGCGTTCTTACTTTTTACCCCAGCCCAACAGGAAGTCGGCTATTGAGGTTTTTTTGTAAAACACACGCAATGAACTTTTAAATACTCCTCCTAGAGCTCTGATCCAAATTCGACGAAACTCAGTCAGCGTGAAGTCAAGACATTGAGGATGAAAGTTTGCGTGGGGATTTTTGATATCTCGAACGGTTTGGCCGTGGCGAGGAAAACAAAACTATGGCGAGAAACGTGAAACAGGAAGTGTGTCATAACTTCAGCATACATTAACTGATCTGGATTCTTGATATCTTTGAAAGTGTTGCCATGGCAACGCATCAAACTTTACCATTCTTTTAGGATGCATTCTTTTAGGGATTCAAACATTTGTCCATAAATCAAACACACGTGCATGGATTAATATGAAACTCGGTACACTCATAGATCACATCAGGCCAAACAACTTTCGTGCTCTAAGTTTTACGACAGTTCAAACGGAAGTCAGGAATTATGTTTTTTTTACATTAACTGATCTTGATGAAACTTCAGCAGTGCGTTCGCTGTAAGAGGACGATCACATGGATGTGACTATTGTGAGTCAAAGTTATAGCGCCACCAACTGGCAGCAGGAAGTGTGTCACTTTCAAAATGCTTTGAAATCACCCTCTTATTTTTTCCCGATTTGCTTCAAACTTCATCTGTATAATGTAAATACACGGCAGATGAAGACTTATGAGTGGATTCTTGATATCTTTGAAAGTGTTGCTGTGGCAACGCATCAAACTTTACCATTCTTTTAGGATGCATTCTTTTAGGGATTCGAACATTTGTCCATAAATCAAACACACGTGCATGGATTAATATGAAACTCGGTACACTCATAGATCACATCAGGCCAAACAACTTTCGTGCTCTAAGTTTTAAGACAGTTCAAACGGAAGTCAGGAATTATGTTTTTTTTACATTAACTGATCTTGATGAAACTTCAGCAGTGCGTTCGCTGTAAGAGGACGATCACATGGATGTGACTATTGTGAGTCAAAGTTATAGCGCCACCAACTGGCAGCAGGAAGTGTGTCACTTTCAAAATGCTTTGAAATCACCCTCTTATTTTTTCCCGATTTGCTTCAAACTTCATCTGTATAATGTAAATACACGGCAGATGAAGACTTATGAGTGGATTCTTGATATCTTTGAAAGTGTTGCCGTGGCAACGCATCAAACTTTACCATTCTTTTAGGATGCATTCTTTTAGGGATTCGAACATTTGTCCATAAATCAAACACACGTGCATGGATTAATATGAAACTCGGTACACTCATAGATCACATCAGGCCAAACAACTTTCGTGCTCTAAGTTTTACGACGGTTCGAACGGAAGTCGGGAATTATGTTTTTTTTTTTTTATAAATGTCCTAGAAAAACATCAAATTACAACCCATGCTGTTACCAATCACCACCAAACTCGGTGTGCATGAAGTCAAGACATTGAGGATGCTAAATTCCGGACGGATTTGTGATATCTCGAACGGTTTGGCCGTGGCGGATTTTTTTGACTAAAAAAGGACACATAAAGTGTGTTATAACTTGGTTAGTTTTACTGACAGTTACAAAACTTGCCGTGTATATTGTTCTATTCAAGCCAAACAACTTTCTAATTAACAATAATAAGCTCAAACCCACAGAAAGTCAGATATTGTAGTTTGAATATGATCATGCTCTCTCTAAGCCTTGGTCTGTCTCTTTGCCTGTGTGTGTGTGTGTGTGTGTGTGTGTGTGTGTGTGTGTGTGTGTGTGTGTGTGTGTGTGTGTGTGTGTGTGTGTGTGTGTGTGTGTGTGTGTGTGTGTGTGTGTGTGTGTGTGTGTGTGTGTGTGTGTGTGTGTGTGTGTGTGTGTAGGGGGAGGGGGCTTAATCATTTCACTGTGTGTCTGGCCTGCTAAAGTAAATACATTTCTTAAGCCTGGTATTTTTTAAATAAGTTTTTATTTTTATTTTTTTATAAGTAAAGGCATATAACCTGTTTAATTGTAGTGCATTGACAATAGTTTTATATAATTAGTGTATTAATTAAATTAACTTGGTCCATAAATCAAAAAAGTAAGTAAATAAATCAAAAAGGAAGTGTGTTAAAACTTCTGCATACATTAACTGATCTTGATGAAACTTCAGCAGTGTGTTCGTTGTAAGAGGCCGATCACATGGATGTGACTATTGTGAGTCAAAGGCTGCGTTTACACTTGGCATTAACATGCGATCACCGTGATCTGATCAAGCAGATCGGATCATTAGCCAATCAGGACATGGTGAGTTTACATTTGGTCACATTAAGTAGCCTCTGTATCTGGATAGAAGAGCGGATTTCTGTTTCCTGCATAATATTTAAATTAGATATGTTGCACGACACCAGATTAAGAGTAAAAATGATGCAAATAAAACAATGTCCCAGTTGCTTTCACTCATTCGCTTTGCAATCTCCAGTAATTAGATAAAAAAAATGTTAACGAAGTTATACTTCCAGAGTTGATCATACAAAAATAACTGGGTTGATCATAAAACAAGTCATATCATCGATCATCTGGTTTTAAGGTTATAGCGTGCAATGACTATATTGACAGAAATGGGAGATTGGTTAACATGCAAAGACATTCAATAAAAACATTCAACATTTAAAAAATCAGATTGCGATTATTCCTCTGGCAAAGCAGCATGCAGCTCTTATTTAAGATCTCATGACTGACTGTGAATGTACAGGCGATCGCCTCGTTCAGATAATGTTGCACAATTAAAATGAAAAATGACACACATAGTATCATGTAAGCCTAAATTAACTGTTTTAAAGATAAACGTTTATTGTAAGATTCAAATAAGTTTTTATTTCTTGTCTAAACTGCGTCTGGCCATTATTTTTCTCACAGCCACGGGGAGACTGGGTGGGATTTAAATTACGTCCACCTGTGAATGCAGACACGATGGCTGGATTGCGTTTACATTACACTGAGATCCGATCACAAAGCGTCCTCGACTACCTCCGAACCTGGACACGCCGATCGGATAACATTCCGATCAGAAGCGCGTTTACACTTGTCTTTTCAATGTGTATGTGGACAACATCCGGATACAGGTCGCATATTAATGCCAAGTGTAAACGCAGCCAAATATATAGCGCCACCAACTGGCAGCAGAAAGTGTTTCACTTTCAAAATGCTTTGAAATCACACTCTTACTTTTACCCGATTTGCTTCAAACTTCATCTGTATAATGTAAACACACGCCAGATGAAGAGCTGTGAAAGCATTATTCAATATCTAAGATAATGTTGCCATAGCAACGCATCAAACTTTAACATTCCTTTTTTTGATGATTTTGAGTCTCTTAGCGGCTTTTGGGGCCCTTAACATGCTCGAAAACTCTTGAAACTTTGCACACGGGTCAGAACCCGCGGCCATCAGAGCCGGGCTGAAGCTGGTACCCGGGCGTGGCAGGGCGGCTCGTCAGCGCCCCCTGGAATGGGGTCCGAACACCTGGTCCATAACTCAAACACACTTGCATGTAATAATATGAAACTCGGTACACATGTCGATAGCAGAATTTCATCTATACCTCACGTTCTTACTTTTTACCCCAGCCCAACAGGAAGTCGGCTATTGAGGTTTTTTTGTAAAACACACGCAATGAACTTTTAAATACTCCTCCTAGAGCTCTGATCCAAATTCGACGAAACTCGGTCAGCGTGAAGTCAAGACATTGAGGATGAAAGTTTGTGTGGGGATTTTTGATATCTTCGAACGGTTTGGCCGTGGCGAGGAAACGAAACTATGGCGAGAAAACGTGAAACAGGAAGTGTGTCATAACTTCAGCATACATTAACTGATCTGGATGAAACTTCAGCAGTGCGTTCGCTGTAAGAGGACGATCACATGGATGTGACTATTGTGAGTCAAAGTTATAGCGCCACCAACTGGCAGCAGGAAGTGTGTCACTTTCAAAATGCTTTGAAATCACCCTCTTATTTTTACCTGATTTGCTTCAAACTTCATCTGTATAATGTAAATACACGGCAGATGAAGACCTATGAATGGATTCTTGATATCTTTGAAACTGTTGCCGTGGCGACGCATCAAACTTTACCATTCTTTTAGGATGCATTCTTTTTAGGGATTCGAACATTTGTCCATAAATCAAACACACGTGCATGGATTAATATGAAACTCGGTACACTCATAGATCACATCAGGCCAAACAACTTTCGTGCTCTAAGTTTTACGACAGTTCGAACGGAAGTCGGGAATTATGTTTTTTTTTTTTAAATAAATGTCCTAGAAAAACATCAAATTACAACCCATGCTGTTACCAATCACCACCAAACTCGGATATGCATGAAGTCAAGACATTGAGGATGCTAAATTACGGACGGATT
>JAQIUQ010000224.1:5000-142500 GCA_030378365.1 Hybognathus amarus
GGGGTAAACAGGGGTACAACTCTGCTACTGTTAAGAATTTAAATGTCAAGAGTAATCATAGTATTATATAGCAGAAGAGATCCTATTGATATTATTTGTTGAGTACCTGGAATAACTGTGAGGATCAGTTGCAGTGTCATTGAAAGCATGCAGTGATAATGAGGCTGAAGAATGACTCTGCTGTTGAGATGAGATGTCACAACACCATCTGTGCAAACTGGGTCTCTCCGATTCCAACTCTGTTTTAACCATAAACACGTCTCTTTCTAATCGTTATCTCTTTATTGAACTCAGAGTGCACGCAGCCACACACGTGCATGCACACACACCATATACACCACTTACTGGAGTCACAAAGGAGACAGAGAGTTGCTGACAGAATCACATTCTCGAGCATCACATGTTTCAAGTGGAGCAGTAATATCAGTGTTGCCGGGTGCCGCGGTTATGTTTCAGCAGGCTTTGGCCTTCATTTGTTTGCGAGTGGCTCATTGCTGGTGGTTTTCACTCACCAGGAGGTGAATAGCGCATGAGATGTGTGAAGGTCACAAGAGGAGAGATGCTGCTGAGGAAAAGTTTATAATAGCTGAACGGGAAGTTTCCTGCTGAGAGCTATTCATAATGTACAGATGGGGGAGGAAATGTGAAAGAAGAGTTCATAAAGCCAATAAACTCTCGCTCTTGTCACAAAAATAGCAAGACATTCAAAACGTGGTGGGCGAAAAGCCTTTGCGATGTGAAAAAGTCCTCGTGGGTTTTTTTTTTCTTTCTTTTAACCTAATCGTTTACTGGCAAAACAAGTAATTTGGCAGAGAAAATACAAGAGAACCATCTGAACACTAAACCCGTAAATTGAAGAACCACTTGGCATAAACGAATACATTCTTTAGGAAAGACGACATCTTACAGAAATGTTACGATAAAATCTCAACACAATCCAGTGTGATTCAAGGACAAATACTGAACATTCACCGTTTAAGATAAAGGACTTTTCTTGAAAGTATTTTCCTTGATAAGAGCGAACAGAGAACACTTAATAAGGTAAACATTATCGGTATCGGCTCTGCTGTATGAGTACATGGGAAAAAGTCGTCAAAATTCTGTTGCCTTTCTTGCTACACGTACAGGCCACATACACACTGCAAAGTTTGGGGAGTGACAACTGCATTTAAATGTGGCAGTGAATGTCTTCCATGTGTACGGAATACAGGAGTCACTTTTGGCATTATGATAACCATAGCAACTTTTGGCATGATGATAACCATAGCAACAGTTTGGCTGTAAAAAAAAAGCAGAGATGCCAACCTTTCCATCTCAAATTGCTTGGGGAAATATTAAAGGGCAAATGAAAAAGACATTGAGGGCTCGGTATAAGGATGAACATGAGGCGCTGTATAAAACCATCTTGTGCGTTTTAGAATCACTTTAGGACTAATTGACTGTTTAACAGATTTTGGACATTATTAATGGTGATTAAGAGTTGCATTGTAAAAATGAATACGCTATATCTAGGCTACGTCAACATTAATCCGGATAGATTTGAAAACGGGGTTTTCGTTTAAAATGCTCTCCGTCCACACTAGCGTTTTCAGGCGTTTTCCACGTTTCAGTGTGGATGAGAAACTTCTAAATTCACTTTACTGCGCATTAGGAATGGGACGGTATGAAAATTTGATATCGCGATTATAGTGTCCAAAATTATCGTGATTATCAATATTATTCGGTTTTGTTAAAATTAGGTGAAAGTGTTCAAAAAGAACTGATACTCACACTGAAAACATTTCATCAAGTTTTATAATTGAAAATCAACAAACAACAAATAAAACAAGCAGCTCTGATTCTATTCTATGGCATTTCCTTCTTTATAATGCTCGTCGTCAATAGCAACGCATTATTACACAGCGCACACCCATATCACAACGGACGCGCGCTCTCGTTTCATTCAAATACACCTTGCCGTCTTGCGTCTCTTGGTTTTTGATTGTATTGAAAATGAAATCAGAGTTGATTTATTGTTTAAGAGTTTGATCATATTGGTGTGATATATCTAGTCTTGGACGATTGTTTTACAGAATGTATTTATAAACCGGTAAGTTTTAAAACATTAGCTAATCTCATTATCAATTCAATACGTCCCCATAATTATGTGGTAAAAATTAAAATCGGTGCAATACGTGATGTATCTATACATTACTATACCTTAAAATGTCACTCTTAATAAGTCGTATTTGAAGTTGTTCGTTCGTTTTTGGCTCTGAGCCACTTGCTGCGAACTTTTCTTCGCTGGAAGCTTCATGTCTATTTCAAGTGAGTGACATAAAATGTTTAAGCTCAAAACAACATTTTGTGCCCAATTGTTTCCCAGAAGTAGTTTTTGGTTTGAGGTTGAAGTTAACTTGCCTTGCGTTCGCTATACAACAGTGGGTGATTGTCATGACGACTCGGCAGATTAGAAGTGTTTCTTTTGCACACTAGTGACTTTTTGTTCGGCAGGACTTTTGTAAAAGCCAAAATATGACCACACCTTAGATTTGGTCCTCTTAAAAGGCTGAAAAGTCTCTCCGAGCACGGTCACTGCCTTCCGCCATTCCTTCTGAATAGTAATTAATAAAATAAATAAAAAACATTGCGTGCAGCGGCGCTTGCGTCAGACTAGCTGACGGGATTTACAGTGAGTTATTAAAATCGCGATAATCAAACACGGTTTTAACAGTAATTCAAATTTAAACGATAATACTAACCGTCAGTATATTTTATCGTGAAACCGGTTATCGTCCCATCCCTACTGCGCATGCGTGAAACTTCACAAAAGCTCACTGAGATGATACAGATGGTAAAATAAATAATAATGTTATTGCACAATAACAGGATAATTTTATTTAGCAAAATATCTCACCATCACTGATGCATCCAGGTCGTATTCAGTCACCATGTTTGGTCTAAAACGCAACTGTTCTCCTGTTTTGCCGCAGGACAGCAAATGTGAGTAGGCTACATTATTGGTCATCTTTGCAGTACTGTGCTATGAAGAATAGCACATATTAAGTAACATAGAAAGTAAATTTTTTTAGCAATAGTGTAAAAATGAATAACACATAACAGGCACAATACTGATAAACATGAATATCTATTGGTACTACATGGATCACATGACTAAACTTACGTCATCGCTTTTGAAATACCTCCGGTTTCACTTTCCACACTACAACGCGAAAACGGCGTTTTCAAATTTATCCACTTTGGAGAGCGTTTTCCAAATCAGACGTTTTCGTTGACTTAAAACTGTGTCTCAGTGTGGACAGAAGGCCAAAACGGAGAGAAAAATATACGTTTTCAAACGAATACGTATTAGTGTGGACATGTCTCTAATCAATAAAATTGTGACAACAGATTAAAAGCAAAATTATTAATTAAATTTAACAAATTAGAACTGAGTAATAATTAATCAAATTCCTTAAAAGTTAACCATTTAAAATGAGTACAATTTACACCAAAAATAAACAAAAATATCTGAATAACAGATAGATGTCAAAGATGAATGAAGAACTTTATTTTATATTGCCAATACTGAAGACACCTGATGTTCACAAGACATCACTGAAGGAGAAAACCATAATTTTAAGTCATCATTATGGTGATCAATGTTTGTTTTTAGTTGGGCTCTTGACCCTTAAGTCATTCACTTTAAGGCTATGTTTACACGGAAACGATTCTGAAGAAAGAAAACGCAAAAGTAGCGTTGCGTCATCACTTTTTATTCTGCGTTTAGACGAGTGTTTTGTGTGGGAAATTCGCGTGCAAATGGTGACGCAAAAGTCTGTGAAATTCAATGTAGTATGCGCTTCAGGCGGCTAGGAGTGCATACTATAACAACACCAAGCCCGCATGCCTGCGTACAACCTTCACTGTCAAGCAGACTTTTGCGTTTTACCCTTTACACGAGAAGCGAGACGAGTGGAGCGTTTTTAAGATTTCCACTCTGGAGGGTGGTTTCACTTTTTTGCGTTTTTAAGCCTCAAAAACGCCGTCGCCGTGTAAACGAAAGGCACATCCGATAAAATATTTTTACGTTTTCACCCGCAAGCGTTCTCGTGTAAACAGGGCCTAAGTTTAGTTTGGCTAATATACCCGAAGTTATAACAGTCAGATGAACAAATAGAAAAGGTTATCTGATGGTGTTGGTTGTGTTTTAGCATATTATTTTTAATGATATTTTTTTCACAATCATTTGACTGGTTAACTTTTAAGGAATTAATTTGATTAATTATTGATCAATTCTAATTTGTTGAATTTAATTAATGATATTGCTTGTAATCTGTTGCCACAATTTTATTGCTTAGATTTAGCATTTTACAGAGTGGGAGTCAGTATGACTTTTTTCCCCAGAAAGAAATGAATACTATTCTGCAAGAGTGCATTAAATCTGATCAATAAATTTATAATGTCACAAAAGATTTCCATTTAAAATCACTGCTGTTCTTGTCATATTTCTATTCATCCAATTATTTGGAAAGAATTTATCATGGTTTCAACAAAGAATATTGAGCGGCACAACATTTTCACCAATGTTTCAGCATTGATGATTAGGAATTATTTTTTTTTATCAGCAATTCATCATATTAGAATGATTTCTGAAGTATCATGTGACACCGAAGACTGGAGAAATGAGGCTGAAAATTCAGCTTCACCATCACAGGAATAAATTACATGTTAAAATATATTGAAATAGAACTGCAGTCATTACGGTAACACTTTAAACAGTATGTAGTAAACAGTAAATCCATCATTTATAAAGCATTAACAGACATTAATAAGCAGTTTAAAAATACAGCTATAAATGCTTTCTCTTGATTTAAAAGCATATCTATAATTTGTTTAATAATTGTATTTTCAGTGTTGTCAGAGTCAGTAGTTCATAGTCACTGTGTGCAGATTAACGCTACTTTTGACTCCGTAAAATCTTGTTGTGTCGTGGACAACACACTGTCAGACTACACATTTCTTCCCTGACCAGTCTATTGCATGCCATCTCTGAACGGCGCCCATGATGTCATCGTAGAAGGCGAAACGTAGTAGCTTGTGATTTCTGTAAATAACGTAAACAAACAATGGATGAAGCGGGGAGTGTTGTATTGGCTGTCACTGTGTTCAGAAAAAAAAGTAAAAAAGAAAGAAAACCCGACAATAGACACGTTCCTGGATTGCTCAAAGAGGACAGTATGGGCCGTCAATCCTCCAAAGAGAACTTGAGGTAAAATATTGTTTTTAATACTTACTTTAGTTTTAATGTAAGCACCATCGTCTCTCTTTCGTTTCGCCATTTTTGAAAGTTGTGTACAGAAAAGCTTCTGTGCTCCTATTGGTCAACCTCATACATGGACGAGCCGTAAACAAAATTAAATATGCTAGTCTTTTTGTCGTGATGTTGTGAAGCATTGCAGACGCAACGTAGGTTTTCGCCCACTATGACAATGTAGTGAGTAACACAGTCTCATCCTACTTTGCCATACAACTGACGTTTTGGTACTGTCTTTTTACCATTAGTCAACATACGACTTTTAGGGCCCCTCAAACGTTCGGCAGATGCATTATCTGGGTTGCTGGGACGTTCCACCTTTACGTCAGTTAGGTGACGAGTTGAGTTTAGGGTTAGGTTTAGGTCTGGTAGAGTTACGATCCCATAACGCCATCTATCCGGTTCTAGGGGGCCCAAAAGGCGTATATTGACGAATGGTCAAAAGACCGTCCAAAACGTCAGTTATATGACGAATTGGGATGAGACTGCGCGCTATACATGTATATACGATCGAATCTTGTATTCGTGCCAAAATTCGGGCTGAAATCGCGTAACATAAATCAGGCATTACACTTTTCTAAGTCTTCTTATGAATGACTGACAACTCTTAGATAATGTAAATAATGCTATATTTCATTTAGAAATTATTAATTGATCATTAACAAAGTATGAAAATACAATTATTAAACGCATTATAGATGTGATTATAAATCAAGAAAAAAAGCATTTATAGCTGTATTTATAAACTGCTTATTAATGTCTATCAATGCTTTATAAATGATGAATTAACTGTTTACTCATGCTTAACAAATGGTTAATAACGTGTAGTTATTATAAATGATCGTAACTGGGAAATTTAATATACTACTGAGTTTTTAGTGTCGATTTATTCAAATAAAAAAAATTGGTGAGCATAAGATGTCTTTAAAAAACATTAAAATAATCGCACTCACTCCAAACATTTGATTTTTTAGTAAGCATAAATCAGACATAAATTTAGCTTTACTTGTAAAAAGCAGAGAAAAAAAGTGGTGAGAAGTGTCAGTTATCTTTTTTTCACCTGTAAATGCTCAACTTTTCCTTTAGAGAAATTAATTTGACGATATATTCTTCGAAGCAATATTTAACACAAAATTGGGTAACACTTTACAATAAGGTTCTTAGTTAACATTAGTTAACTACATTATAGTTAATATGAACTAATAATGAATAGCACATATACAGCATTTGTTAATCTTTTGTTAATGGTTATTTTCAACATTTACTAATACTTGATTAAAATCTTGTTAACATTAGTTAATGCACCGTGAACTAACATTAACAAACAATGAACAGCTGTATTTTTATGAACTAACATTAACAAAGATGAACAAATGCAGTAACAAATGTATTGCTCATGGTTAGTTCATGTTAGTAAATACATTAACTAATGTTAACTAATGAACCTTATTGTAAAAGTGTTACCCAAAATTGCTTATAAAAAGGATTTTGAGATATTTTGGCCTGAAACAAGATAAAAATACTGCTTTAGAAAAGGATTATTTGTCTGCAGTGTGACGTGGCCTTGCAAAACTGCTACATGTAAATAAATTCAGTTTCTTTGTAGCATTTTTGAAAATCCTCAAGCAAACATCTAATTATTTCAAAGTTCAAGATTTTCAGAGTTCAAAGTCGCGAATCTATAGCTCATAAAAGCGTTTTAAATCCAATACAACTGAGAAAATGTTTCTTTCAAAATAGACCTTTCTACTACTAAATTCATACAATTCTATGAACAATAAGCTCCATCAGAGGGCTTCAACATCAAAACACAGCACACATTGAGTGCTGAACAGTGATAAAATACTGATCTTTAAACATGATCATTTACCTCACCTGTTTTTCTTCTTCTGGACAACAGTGAAAAGTACATTTAAAAGAGTTTGCATTTGAAGAGTAAACATAGTACAACAAGTAAAAAAGACCACCATCAGAAAACACGTGCACTACAGGGGACACATTACTCTTCCTCCATTGACTTCTCAATCTCTTTCAGCTTTCGCAGCAAACTCTTGGGCCTCTTTGTTCCCGCTTCTCGCCTCCAGCATCTTCATGATGGGCTTCTCTGTATCAAAGAAGAAATGAATCCATCAGTCCTGAATGCAACAATGATGTTGAGGTGGCACAACCTCTCGAAAGGGAATGACACATGTAATTGGAAATCTTTTCAAGAGGACAGGCTGCAACAGATACTAAACACCAAGTGATGCTGACAAAACAATGAAATCCAACCAGTACACTACTTCTTATTCTCTCTGAAATCTTGAAATAAATGCTCATAGTTACTTTAAAATTCCTGACTATTCCATTGGGCTCAACCCTGTTTTACTGTTCTACTGATTTTTAGAAGATATGTATGCAAACTTTAAATTTTCTTCAAGGCTCGACTTCTCAAAGACAAGAGTGGGCAGACCATTTAAGTAATAAGCGGAGAAACAATCTGTATATTGAGAATTAGTAATTGTGAAGCTGCTTACTGGTATACTGTAGTTTAGTTTGTGTGCAAAAACTGGGTAATAACTATAGGTACTTACCCTGAACCTACTCCTAAACCTTACCTTAACCCCTGTGGTTACCTTTATATTACCCAGTAATGTCTAAGGTAAGTAAACATACTGCAAAAATACTGTGAAACTGTTTGCTGGTTTATAGCTAGAAGGTTTGCGAGAACAAACAGCACGACAAGAAAGGTAAAATCCAAAGAAAAGTATCAATTATGCAGCAATTGCCATTTATAGCAGTAGCAGAAAAGCTTTCTGTGTCAGTCAGGATTTAAAGAACTTTATTCAGACCAAAATCACTTGACTGCTGTGATCACAACATAATTGCGAACTGATGGGAAGGAATTTTACCAGAAGGACTTGAAGGTTTACCATTAAAGAGCAGTGCTGGATCTCCAAAGGAGAGTTCAGTGAGTTCCCTGAAGCAGAGTTGAGTACCCCTGATTTTACTCTTTAACCCCCTGGGGACCAAGGTGTATTTGGGGTCATTGAGATTTGAGCTTTTTTCAGTTGCTTATAAACATATTAATGGCACAGGTGAAATTACACTATATTTAGCACAAACAGGGCTACCATGATATGTGAGCAACATGTATGTACTTGTTTGTATTTTTGAGAGAATAATGGTAAACACTTTATTTTGGATAGTGCACTTTAGACATTCTACTAACTATAAGTAACTTTTCAACTACATGTCAACTAACTGTCATTAGAGTATTAGTAGACTGTCAGCTTAATATCTGCTAATACTTAATTTTTTTGGTCCCCCAACAGACTTTCAACTGACTATAACTAACTTGGCGACTGACAAGTAAACTGTGTACTCCTAACCCAAAGCCTAACACCTAACCACAACCTAACAGTCTACTGACAGTCTACTATAATATACTAACGACTCGCAATGAGAGTTAGTTGACATGTAGTTGAAAAGTTACTTATAGTTAGTAGAACATCTAAAGTGACTATCGAAATAAAGTGTAACCGATTAATGTTTATGCATGGTTATTGAAAAAACTAAAATTGAAAGTTTCTGAAATAAGGCCACAAAACACATACGAAATATGCGTCTACCAGAGTTTTGACTAATGGATGTTGTTGCCTAGAGTTTTTTCTTCACAATGATCTGAAAATCATCCTGCCTTATCTTTCACATAAACTGTGAATTGGATTATATTATATATAATATATATTGATATTATATTTTTTGTTTGCCAAGGCAATACAGGCAATACAATAGGAACAGGCCAGCCCTCATCATGTATAATTAGGTGATTCTATATATATATATATACATATATATATATATATATATATATATATAAATCCAAATATAAATGAGAGTCAAAAAACCATTTTTAGTGAGACCTGGAAAACAAATCCTAGTCAAATAGGTTATATGGGCCATTGTGTAGTATTGGTTCAAAGTTAGAGTTGGAAACATTTTGAAAAAGAAAATATTTTTTCCATATGAAGTATTATTTTTAAAGTAGGCCATGTATTTACATTTTATCAAACATATTTCAAAGTTAAGGATTCATTATTTTGATATGTGCATTGCATTAGCTTGCATTGTATATCAGTTGATTTGTTTATTTTTGACAAAACATACGTATACGTATATTTAACATATGCGCAGAAACTGTCTAACTAAAACTTATTTGATGTCTATTTTATAGTAAAAACTTTATAATCTATTTCGTCTGTAACAGTAGGCTATGCATCAGTGCGTTCGTCACAAACCCGATTCATATTTAAACAGTCTTTTTGGTTTTACAGATCAGTATAGAAGCAAATCTAGTATAGTCTTACTAATGTAGGAGCGAAAGGGAATGAACTCACAGTGCAAGCGTCTTCTGTGCAGTTTTTGTGCAGTTTACAGACTATTCAATAACTTGATTAGAACAAAGCACTTAAGAATAAATGACTTAAATCAGCTACATCCATGTGTCTCCTCGAAAGGAAACCGGTAACTGAGGTAACTTTCCAGGATTATTATGACAGCATTATTCCTCACAGCGCAGCAACACAAGGTAAAGGTTAGATTTGTGATAAACTGGATGTTTTATCCAGCTGATATGGGTGCTTTCAATGGCTTGCTTCAACATTAGCGTTTGAATAGCACACACTCTCAGTGGGCGGGGTCACATTAACACATTTATTTTATTTAGTTTTGATGTTAATAAGAGTGTACACAAAAAGAAGACCCTATAGTGTATAATCATGTATTTATTTTATTTATATGACCATTAAAGGAGCTGTATGTAAGAAATGTAATTTCAAACAATCATAAAATGGCCTTGATATGTCACTAGACATTAAGAAATCATGTTCATTTCTAATACTTACATCACTGACAACAGTTGTCCAGTCAGGATATTGTCATTTAAAAAGTGAAGTTGCAGCCCTCAACTGATGTTGATGTTTTCAAGTTGTGTTTTGTTCGGATGCTCCACCCTCCACCAATCTACCAATCATGGAGTCACTAGTGTTGGAGCATCCGGGTTGACAGCTCTTCTCTAGTTAACACAGCTGCAGCTACAAACGTGTGGTCTAAAAAAATGTGGGATCCTGCAGCCTATCTGGCAACCTCGAGTCAGGGGGAAGGGGAGGGGATACACTGCTCTACAGGAATTTGAAAGTGATTGCAGTACCAGTTTTGGCCACAATCTTACATACAGCTCCTTTAATGACTATGTTGCAACTATGTGAAAAAAGGGGGTTAATAAGGTGGAAACATCTGAGAGATTATCATACCGCTTGGTTTTTGGCCGGACAAGTGCAGGATGACAGGTTGAAGGGCTCTTTCCAGCAGGTGTGGCACTCTGGCCTGCCCGGCCAACAGAAGTCACTCAATGGGGCCACAGCCTCGCCAGCGAAATCATTAGTGGACAACCAATCATAGTCCATCACAGTGAAGGTCAGACAGGCACACCTGTGCCTGTACTGCTCAGGGCTGACATGGCTGTGATGGAGCAAATGGAATCAAAATGCAGTTTGAGGTGCTGGGACTCAAAGTTAACAGCAAGCGTTCAGGTGAGCAGTTGTTGTGGTACTCACAAGTAAAAAAGCTCATCAAAAACAGGGTGCAGGGTTTTGAGCTTCACTTGGGTACAGCTGACTCCGAGCCATGGGGAACAGATGGTGAGGACACAGCTCCAGGATGACAAACGGGTCGCTGAGGCCTGAGGGAAGCAGGAGTTAGGAGACAAATCCAATAAACAACAGAAAATGTAAGCAAGTAACTTGATTTGGAAGGAAATATCAGTGCCTGCATGGAAGCCAAGGAATAGTGCCACATTTTTAGGAAAACCTTCAATACTTTATAATCAAAACACAAGGCAACACCGTCTCTGTGATGTATAACTGGCTAGAAATGGTTAAAATAGGTAAGACCTGATGTAAAGAAGGGTCACTGTGATTTTGCCAAGCAAGACATGTTCCTGGATCAAACAGATATTGTCTGATCCCAATACATCATTCCAGTCTGAAAAATTATTCTTAACCCTATCCCTTAATGACAGCTGTCATGAAGTGTCATTCACTCAATTATGACATTTTAATGTAAATATGACATCGTTTTAAATGTCTTGGTTTTGAAATAAACCAATGCATCATAACATGTCAGTGTCTTGGTAATGACAACTTAACATTACCAAGACAACACAACCTCTCATAAATATGTCATAAACATGACATAGCAGATTAATGATCAAACTTAAAGAAAACACTTAGCTTTATGGGCTAACATTACAATAAACCTTCCAGGTGGTTGGTTTTGACATTAGCTGTCATGAGGCCATTGTAACATTTTAAAGAGCAACATGCAGGTTGGACAGCCCTATATAGCATAGTGTATGTTGACGATAAAACAACTAGATTTTCTGAACTGGAGTAATATATATTTAGCCATTAACGCTATTTTGAGAAAAATTGTGATAAAATAACTCCCGCGTCTACGACGCACTAACCGGAAGTGACGATCTCCGAGGGAATCTGTTCAAGTCCAGGCTCAGGTTACAATGGATGCGAACGACGAAACCGTATTCGATGTTGACGAATATGCATATGATGACCCACAGGCATATAATTATGAGCCTCCTAGGTGAGATAGAAGTCAGGGGAAGGTTGGGGGACGAACAATGGGCAGATGAGAGAAGTAACGTTAGAGTTGTGGTGTCAAGAAAACCAGTGGCGAGATAGGGCAAGTGAGTCCATGTAAGTTAGCACCGTGGCTAACGCTGGTTCATACCTTGGTGTTTTGTAATAAATCTGCTTTAGCAAACATATATTTGACTTTGTTCTTGATTAAACATCCATTTAGATTGTTTTAATTTAAGCCAGCAACATTTTGTCTTCTCATATTCTATGCTGACAGTGATTATGCAGTCCATCCAAGCTGGTTAGCACTATCTCTACATTTACTAATGACCATGCCATAACAACAAATAAATAATGCTTTTCAAATGCAGTAAGTGATACCATTTAAACCAAGTGAAATGTGCGCCACAAACGACCGAGTGTGTGTGGTAACAGACGCGGCAGTGAAGTCTGCTCTCCCTCCACAAAACGCACTCAAGACCAAAAAGCCTTGTTTTTCCTAGAAGGAAAATGATGGATATGATGTCCTGACAGGCTGAAATTCATGCAACATGCACAAACACAATAATTTACCATTATGGCTTCTCTAAAACTCGATCTAAAACTTTGTCTCTCACTACTGCTCTAACTACATTAACACCCAGCCATGAGAAAGCGGACCGCGAGCTCATTTGTTTTCCTCGGGCTACGTCAAATGACGCGTTGCTTGCGGGAAAGGCGTATTCCAGAGCCGTGAGCATTTTCATCAAAATCTCTACATCAAATGAGATTTCATTAGTAATTTTTACATATGTGTTTTTAAAAGACCTCTGCAGACAATTTAAAGTATTAATTCAGAAATAAATTCAACCTGCATGTTGCTCTTTAATGAAAAATTCAATTTCTACCACTGTAGTTGATGTCAAGAAAAACAAATATTCATGACACAGTTATAATGACCTCATGACAGCCAATGTCAAAACCAACCATATGACAGTTGAAAGTAATGTAACCCATAAAGCTAAGTGGTTTCTTAAGTTTGATAATTAATCTGCTGTCATGTTTATGACATATGTATGACAAATATTGTGCAAATATCCCTTCCGGACATCACTTTTGGCTTTTATATGAGGTCAGGTATTACATTGTGGTGACAAAATATGGAGAAATGTTTGGTCCCAATAAGGAAAACAGCTTAAAAATCGTATTAGATACTGTTAACATGTAAAAATGCAGAAGGTTTTCTGTGTATTGGTTGTTCTAGGAGTAGGGTTAGGCCTCTTAGTTCTACCCCCTAGAAACCGCACCTCAAATAGTTTTGTACAGTATAAAAACTATTATATCTATGGAAGGATATGTTTTTTGGATATCTACCACAAAAAAACATAAAAACCCAATTTGTGTGCGCGTGTGTGTTTGGGTGCTCGCAAATTGGTGTAATTAGAGTTTACCATTGGCATCCAGGGCAATGAGATCAGCTGCATGCAGTATCTCCACAGTGAGTCTTTGCTCAGGGGCATCATAGTAACACTTCACGCTCATACGTCCAAAGCGACTGTGCTTTAAGATTCTTCTGTAAAGCAAATGGGAATTTGTTAAAGATTACTGTCTAAATCACAGCAGTAATAAATATAAAATTGGTTTCTAGTTTAGAACTAATAACACATTAGCCAAGGTTGAGACTCTACAACTGATTTTAGTGACAGGTTTTATCTTAAAAGCTAGTGATACATCATTTTTGTTTACAACCTAGCATTGTCAGTGACACAGGCGTTAAGATTGTCTTCAACTGTATTTCAAGAATTGATGCTACTTTCTGAGATCATGGATAGTTCTGTAGCTCACATAAACTAACTTTGTAATGTTGCTGTAATGTTGGTGTCTGTTTCAGATCAGACATGTTTGAGGTTCGGTTTGGTTTTATAACTAGTTATGTAGACATCTGCCCCCGTAGGCATTAGACAGCAAGTCAGCTTAGCGGCATTTGAGACACAGTCAGAGACTGTGAAATCTTACAGAGTGCAAAGAACGCTTAGTCAAAGAGGAAATGACTGATGTAAACTTTTAATCATCAGAGGAAGGAATAGTATTCGTGATGTCTTAGCTCCTCAATCAACACCTCCTCTCTCAGCAGGGCTGGAGCTAAAAGCTGCGGTAGCTCTGGCAAAGACTCCTACCCACCTGCTGGGAGATTTTCTCCAGGAAATACTGTTCGATCAGCTCAAAGGAGGAGCATTTGTTCAGACGCAGCTCCTCGTTCCAAGCCCTGAATGGGAAGGAAGAGGGAAGGAAGATGAAGCCATGCTTAATGCATTTGGCTAGCCACATTGGTTGAAGGTGAGAATACCTTAGTAATCTCCACTCTTAAGGTCTTCCAAGAGCAGCCCTTCTCCATCAGCTTGGAAGAACCGCACCAGCGTCTGTCTCGAGAACAGAACTTGTTGAAGGGATAGTCCACTTGAAATTAATTTTTGATGTGTTTTAGCTTACCTCAAGGGCAAGAGAAGTCCAAATTAGACATGATTGAATGACTTGTAAATGTAAGTACACATTAATGGCCTAAAAACACGAAACGAGCGGTTCACGTGCAGAAAACGAACCGTGTTTATATCGTTTTACCTCTTGCAACCACAAGTGATCTGAGGGCATGGGCGCCTCGGTCTGCACAAGTGCAGGAAGTGATCTCTCACGCGGTTGCGGGAAAAAAAAATAACGTTGTCTGTTGATATATCGAAATCGTCTTCAATTGAAAATTCCTGTATATCTAAATATGTTTCGATCTTCACAGTGAAGGATAACACTTCTGAAATCTCTGTGTAAACAATGAGTGACGTACACGCGGAGAAATCACTTCTGGCGCTTGACCGGGGCTTGCGCAGACAGAAGCGCCCTTGCCCTCAGAGTACTTGGACGTGACTGTGATTACAAGAGGTAAAACGATATAAACACTGTTCGTTTTCTCACACAAACCGCTCGTTTCGTGTCTGAAGGCCATCAGTGTGTATTTACATTTACGAGTCATTAAATCATGTTTAATTTGGACTTCTCTGTGCATGCTCTTTGAGGTGGACCCCATTAACCTCCATTATATGACTGACAGACAAGAATGGTTTGACCTAAAAATATCATAATTGAATATACTGTGGAAACAAAGACACCTACATCTTGGATGCCCTTGAGGTAAGCTAAAACACATCAAAAATTAATTTCAAAGTGAACTATCCCTTTAAGGTGTCTGGCACTACCAGACTGACAATCAACACGTTTTCTTCTGTTATGCCATCATATTTGTCCTGTGCTCTTTCTTTGACAGCATGGACTCCAGCAGACATGCACGAACTCTCATAACACACTCTTGAGACTTGTGCTAATAGACCAACTATATGGTGAACAACATGCAACCCTTGAGTTCATGTAAATCTGTGGTGTTATCCCTTCTTCTCTGTATTTGCCTCTTTTTTACAGTAAATAATAAATGATAGCAATAACATCATACATTCGCTACTTTACAATATTTCACATTCTGGATGGGGAGATATACAATGTACTCATTTCCTCCCAAAAAGGTGCTGGAACTCAACCAAGGGACCTGCGGACCTCTCTTAAAAGAGATTTTTTAATCTTCAGACTTTAATTTCATCCATTTAGAGGATATCAAACATGTCTGATAATTTGAGCTGATTTTGTTTTCATTTCTCATGCATTCCTAGCACAGAGGCACATTTCTACATGAGTTTGTGGTGTTGAAACCCCTTGAAAAACTGGTAGTGTGTGATTCTCAGCTGTTTAGTTTTCCACTGTAACATTTAAAAAGTCAGCAAGTGTATGGTGCCTAGTGTTTTAAAATAAACTTTAAAAGTCGCGTAGTGTAATCTTGTATTACAAGTTTTGTGAACATATTAACATCTTAAAGCTACACTGTGTAACTCTTTTAGTTTATTCTTAGCTGAAAACACTTAGTTCTTTCAAAAATATACCGTGAGCTTAGAATTATAAGGTTCTATCTCTGTTTAGGGTAGTTCTGAGATATTGAGCATCAAAGTTTTTACATCCCACCTGGCAAAACTGTTATGTAGTATAATCTATATTATAGCTTTATCTATTAATCTTTTTTTACAAAAATAACACCACACAGGCATTAATAAACACCTAATGGATCAGATTTGGTCAAAAACTCAATTTCGACCAAAAAGTGGAGATAGAAACCTTATAATTCTAAGTTCACGATACGTATGTGCTCATTAATGTATATTTACTTCGTTCAAGTAATAAAGTTTTCTCATGAGTGTATAATATGCCATTGAAAATACATACGGGTAAGGGGTTCTAATTTCGGTCGCCATGTTGCTCCTCCATCTTGAAAGTACATTAGCCAAAGAGGGACATATCCGTTAATTCAAGCTTCACCTTTCGCGTTTACGTTTGAGTTAACACTCATGGACGAAGTCGAACTGGAAGCCATGTTAATCTTGGACTGACATTGGCCACAGTAGGAGTTTAAATGAAATTGGAATTAAGAGGAACAGAAACTTATATTTACAGGATGGTCATACACCTTTTCACAGCTAGATGGGGGTAACAATCACACAGTGATTTTTTTTTTTTCACACAGAGGCTTTAAGCAACTGATTCAGACTTTTTTATCAGCTACTTTTATGCAAATATATAATAAATACAATTTATAGTAATCATATTTGGAAGTGTTGCTTCGACACATTGGGCAATTATATTGGGCAATTCTAGCAATTATAAGCTCGTTCTCATCACAAGGCGTCATCTAACTGACACTTTTGACCATGCTGTCAACATCCGACGCAAATGGCAACCTTTAGCGTCAATATGAGACGTGCCTCCTAGTGGTCTAACCCTAACCCTACCCCAGACCTAAACCTACCCGCGTCATCTGACCTAAACCTACGACGCTGAAAGGTTGGCCATGTGCGTCATATTTAGACGCATGGTCAAAAGTGTCAGTTAGATGACGCCCTAGGATGAGAATGCGTTGTTATATTGGAGTCTGAGTTTCTGCAGAGTTTAGATTTGTTTAGCGTTATCCAACCCTGGAATGATGACGTTAATAGTGGTTTCAGATCACATATTTTTTAGCCATTGTATAGCCAGTTTACCTGGCCTTGAACCCCCTTTTCTTTGGTGGGAACATGTAGAATGCATACAGGTTGAGCACCAGAAACCTATCTGGGAAATGGGCATTAGGAATAAGACAAAAGCTCTGGACGTGATACCAAACCAGGATGGTTCACTCATATCACTATGAATGGGAGAAACTGCAACGAACATTAGGGCAGAATACGCCTGTCTTAAAATTTAAGAACCAGTGGCCAACTAGTTTTTGCACCACTCCAGCTGCCGTTAGAAACTCCGTGACCAGTGTCCTCAGATGTGCATTGGCTGGACTAACCTGAAATGCTCTAAAACCATTTTTGAACACAAGAAATAGCATTTATTAAACAGCCTGTGTCATATTTTACTTGAAATATGTTATCTAAATGTGAGTTTGGCATGCTGTTTGTCCTCATTAGAGCTGGTCTTGCATGAGAAAACATGCTACCCGGACCATTGCACATATGGCCACCATGTGAACTGACTTTCCTTGAAATGGACTTGATATTCATGTTGACTCATCCGTACTGACCTCTACAGTGTACTGGAAACGTGAGAAGAACTCCACCTGGACACCCCCTGTCTCTCTGCCACTCGTGTCCAGGATCATCCGCAGGAGCAGCTCCCACAGACTCTGCAGAACCCTGAGGGTACAGAAAGATCATGCTCACGGACACAGTGACCCCCTTCACACTTTAAAGTGCCCAATCTACTTGGAAAACATGCTTCCAATGGTAAATCTATGTGCCATTACTGTTACATTACTGTTATCGCTTCAGTACCATTGCTGTTCTCACTAAATGACGAAAGTAATTACCTTGTTAGATTCTCTTTAACCAATGACTCATTGAGGATGACTAGAGTGTCATCTAGGTACTTCATCAGAGGAGCCACAGCCTGGAGCAGTTCATCAGAGAGGACATATGATGAAAAACATATTAGACCATAGCCGAATTATGCTAACATGAAATTATTAAATGTTCTTTCTCTGTTCTTTCATACTTGCCTCGTCATTGTTAATAGAGTCTGGAGATAAGCTGATGTGTTGAATGCATCTCCTGAGTTCAGAAAGCATCTGTGTGGGATAGAGATTGGTAAAACTTTACAATAAGGTTCATTTATTAAACATTAGTATTAATGTATTAACTAACATGAACTAACCATGAGCAATACATTTACAAAACAATACAATACATACAACTTGACATTACTAGACAACACAACCTGTCATAAATATGTCATACACATGACATAGCAGATTAATTTTCAAACTTAAGAAACCACTTAGCTTTAAGGGTTAACATTACAATAAAATGTCTGGTGGTTGGTTTTGACATTGGTTCACAGTGAAGTGCATTATATGGAGAAAATCCTGGAATGTTTTAATCAAAAACCTTAATTTCTTTTTGGCTGAAGAAAGAAAGACATGAACATCTTGGATGACATGGGGTTCGAGCAAATTATCACAAGTTTTTTTTAAAAGTGAACTACTCCTTTTAATAGATTATACTCTTGAGAAACATATAAAAGCTGACTTGGGATACAATCTTTATCTTCCATTCCATTTATACACAAACTTCATTCTAGGCTAGATTTACTGAAAACTCTATCCAGCACAAAGCCTCTTTTGGCATTGAAAAACTACTGTCAGGATTTGCAAACATGATGTGAAAACTTATTTTTGCGGCTTACCTTTTTTTAATATGCATTTGTAGGAGTTTTCCTTTCCCTTTTAGATGCAAAATTTATAGAAGGAGAGTATTTAAATGAATCATGCAAGGTGATTTAAGGTTAAGGTTTTGAGCTAGTCAATTAACTTGTATTTGCAGAGCATTATTCACGGGCTCAAAAAGCACGTCTTAAAACCAGTTGCTAATTCGCACCGCCTTGGTAGACTGAATTAGTCATTCAGGAAAAAATTCAGCAGCATCCGGGTTCATTAAAGAGGCTACATGCGCTTTACATGCGCGTGCCGTACACGCGTACATCATCCGCTAGAGGTCAACATTATGTTTACAGAGGTAAGAACAGTCAAATACATATATTGTTTGAGATAAGTGTTCTGCTTGCGAACTCGAGCTGAGGCTACTGCCACTAGCGGTGGTGGCTGAAACGTTTAACATGAACGCGCTCGACGTCCACATCCGCAGACAGCGCGGAAAAGTCCGACCCGACAGAAAATAGGAAAAATAGGATACAGGCTTATAGGTGCACCCACTGTGAGCGGACAAGGTGTCAGTATGCTCATCAGGAGATGTTTGAGTCATCAGGAGATGTTTGAGATGTTTGAGTCCGTCCTTCGAATGAGACGTTAAACCGAGGTCCTGACTCTCTGTGGTCATTAAAAATCCCAGGATGTCTTTCGAAAGAGTAGGGGTGTAACCCCGGCATCCTGGCCAAATTTGCCCAGTGGCCTCTGTCCATCATGGCCTCCTGAATCATCCCCACTTGCTGATTGGCTTCATCACTGTCTCCTCTCACCAGTAAGCTGGTGTGTGGTGAGCGTTCTGGCGCAATATGGATGCCGCCGCATCATCCAGGTGGATGCTGCACATTGGTGGTGGTTGAGGAGATTCCCCCCTTTATGTGAAGCGCTTTGAGGTCTCAGAAAAAGCGCTATATAAATGTAACGAATTATTATATTATTATTATTAAATGGTAAAATAAAAAGGCTATTGTTACGTTTATTTTGGGGAAAAAGCTGCATATAGCCTCTTTAAGTTGCGCGTTGTCCGCAAAATTTTACACTCCCATTGGCGTTTTATTTTATTTTGTTGGAATTGCGCTTCCCGCTAATTTGTCATGTTTAGTAAATCCGGTCCTATGTCTTTTAGCTTGTTGTGTAAACGCACCCCAGATTGGCCGTTTGCAGAAATCTCATTTTTCAGAAAACAATATTGATGCGCAGTATACATCAGCGTTAACATAGCTTGCTTTTATGTCACCATATTCATAACACTGAAGCTGTTGATATAATCAAGTCTCTTAGTAGTTGAACTGTATGCCATTACCCTATCAGTAAGATGTGTGATTAGACGCTTGGCCTCCCTCTGCAGGTCGATATCAGCGTTGTAGAGCTGCCCATTCAGGGACTTGTTGACCTGCTCCTTCCCTTCCAAGCCGCACCACTCCCCCATGGCCTGTTCTACCCCCCGCCAGTCCAGCTCCCGTGGCAGACCTCCCAGGTACACACGCACAAGCTCCGTGCTATTCAGAGCCACACAAACCTGCGCCAAAGCAGCAACCAGGAAGAGGAGGAAGGGAGATTGGAAATGAGGAAAGGAGAGGTAAAAAGTGGATAGAACAAAAAGGAAGAAAGTAAGGAGGTCTAAATGGGGTGGAGGGAGAGAGAGAGCATACAGCGCATAATGAAAAGAGGGCGCTAACATGGTCAGACACACAGAGACGTCAGTGTTGTCAGGGAGAAGCACTCAACGCTGACATTTACTTCGCTCGTGAATTAAAGCCAACCCTCCATTGCCCAGAAGCGGTACCTGCACGATGAAACTCTTGTTGTGGTCCTGTCCCAGCTGGCCCCTCTCAATCTTTCGCCTTGATCAGCTCTGGCGTAACACACCGCCTCGCTGCAGAAATTCTGCCAAACATCAAGAAAGAATTGCGTTAGGTGAGTGAAACCATCAATTCTCCTTTCCATCAAGGACAAGCTTTTTTATTTTCAGAGTTTTTGACTGCCGCTCTCCAGCTGTGCAAGCTTAATATGCTTATGAAAGTAGAGCTTAGAGATCAGTGGTGCTCACGTCCGTCAGCCGTGTGATGAAAATGAAGGCTCCCGCTGAATCGGGCCACGCCAGCTGGGCCCAGAACTCCCGCACCTGGCTGAAGCATGTTGTAACGTCCACCGCCGAGGAGCTATGTTTGGTCTGACTCTGAATCAGCTCCAGCTGTACCATTAAAATACACACGTCACGTTATGCCGCCAACAAACACTCACTAACACACTTTCAATGAGGGTATGTTAACTTGATTTTTCGGTAACACTTTATTTCACAGTGTCCTTTTTACATATTATCTGTACTTACCAAAGTAATAGTAAAGCATTGAACCAAACCCTAACCCTATAGTAAGTACATGTTGTTGCTCACTGTATAAATACACTGTAACAAGGACAACTCTAAATCAAGTGTAACCAATTGTTCTGACTTAAAGAGGCTCAAATCAAAGCAGCTGTCATTTTGTTAGTGCCTTTATCTCAATATGAACTGATGGTAACACTTTACTTGAAGGGGTGTGCATAAGACTAACATGACACCTTCATAATCATGACATGACACATGTTATGAATATGAAAGAGGTTTTATGCATGTTTGTGACAACTGTCATTAAGTGTCATTCGCTCAGTTATGACATTTTTAATGCAAATATTACATTGTGTGAGATGTCTTGGTAATGACAACTTGACATTACAAAGACAACACAACCTGTCATAGACTAATTATCAAACTTAAAGGGATACTCCACTTTTTTTGGAAATAGGCTCATTTTACAACTTCTCCAAAGCTTAAACAGTTGAGTTTTACCGTTTTGAATCCATTCGGACGGTTTTCTGATATTTACAAGAATATCAGTAACTAGACAGTTTCTGGTCCCATTGACTTCCATAGATTTTTTTTCCTACAATGGAAGTCAAAGGGACCAGAAACTGTCTGGTTACTGGTATTGTTCAAAATATCAGAAAATTCGTCCGAATGGTATTCAAAAACAGTAAAACTAAAAAAAAAAAGTTTAACTTAATTTTATGTCAAGTTGTCATGACAAAGACACTGACAGGTTATGATGTATTGGTTTATGTCAAGGTGTCATAACAAAGACATCTTAAACAATGTCATATTTGCATTCAAAATGTCATTATTGAGCGAAAGACACTTAATGACAGTTGTCATTAAGACATATGTCATGGTTATGAAGGTGTCATGTCAGTCTTATGCACACCCCTTCAAGTAAAGTATTACCCAAGAGAACACTGTAAAAAATATTTCTCAAAGGTAAAAAGAAAATTATTATTGGAGTACGTTTTACAAGGAAAAAGTATTTCAGTCTTCTTCAAAATGAAAATTTTAATTCAATATAGTAACTTGCCGTTTCTTTTGTAAATATTTGTAAAACTTACAAGCAATTTCTGAGAGGAAATAGTTTTAAAGAAAAATTCTGCACCAAACTATTAAAAGACCTGCTGTCTTTAAAGTAGAAATGGGTACAGAATGACTCACTGACATGGATGGAAACCATTACACATGTCTTGGCTTGTCATGATGTCACCCAATGCCTCATCCTCCATAACCTATTCCACTCTTGATAATTCACTTGCAGAATTGCTACAGATATAGCTTTACAATGAATCAGCCTATAACAGTTTCCACATTAATGTGCGCCCCACAGGCCCAGGCCAGTTAATCTATTCTTTCTGACATCGCCATTGACAAACTTGTATTGGTTGGCCATGCATCGTATTGGTAGGTATACATATGCTAGAACACTAAAATGCTTTGTCCTTGCGCACCTGATCCATTTCCACAGCTTTGCGGATCCCTGTCGGTGGAATCTTTCATGTACAATCTGCAGCCATTTGTGAATGGAGGTCTTAAACCAATTGTGAAATCCAGTCAGAGCAAACATCTTGAGTGTCTCTGAAAAGAAATGTAAATCACCAGTTATTTGGCCAAACTCATAATCACTCAAGAGTGGATAACTTCATCATTTATCTATTAAACCTCATGTACATTCACTCGCTCCCTCAATGTGAGTCACTCTTTACATAATAGCCTACTATAGGTGATGAATTAGCACTCATGCAGATGGATGAAGGGCAACCCAATGACTAACTTGAGAGGCAGGTACTCCCTGAAGCGTTTGAGGGACTTCAGAGACATGTAGAGCTCAAAAAGGGTCTCTCCCATGGTTTGGGTGAACCGAAAACTCTCCTGCTCCAGGTTCCCACACACTCGCTCCATTGCCACATTGACGTCATCTGCCACCTAGAGACACAGCACAACATTAAAGCCCCTCTCTATCACCTAGCGCCTGTTCATGCGAGGCAAGTCTTATTTTTAACTGAGATCTATAAGCGTTCCCAGGGCGTTCAAAACTTACAAGCTTCTCTGACTGCCGGTCAGGAGATGCTGAAGAAGTCAACCTTTACAGAGCTGAAAGACAAGACAAAACGCATGTATTTTCTGGATTTTTTGTTTTGTTTTGTTTTTAATACTCAATTTCAACACAGAAAACACTGACTCAACCAATGGCGTGGGTTTGGGACGGTTCGATTGCGTTATGCTGGAAACATGCAATTGTGAAATTACACACTTCACCTTAATACAAAGTTCTACAAAAGTTACCTGTAATAAAGCTTGTTGTAGACATTTTGTCCTCTTTGCACATCATCACATACTGCATCCACCACCACAACCAGACGCCTCAGCTGCTCCTCTAAAGTCTGTAGAGATGTGCAGAAAACAAATACATCAGCTCACAGAAACACACTCGACCAATGCTATCTTGCTCAGTTATAACCAATAAAGAAACTGCAGGAGCTCTATTCACAGCCGTATGTTTGTTCAGATATAATACACTACTATATAAACTATCCCTGTAGCATTCCTGCCTCTCAAACAGAGAAGCGTGGCTAGTCCCAACACTAAGGTCAACTCTTGATTTCCAGAGAATGCATGAAATTATAAAATGTACAACACCTGTAAAAGTCTTTGGAAGAAATCCTCTGGCAAATGCATGTATTCTATGTAGAGAACCATTAAAACTAGGTGACTATTTATGTTGTGCTGTAGCTAAATGAATGGAAGTATATTTGATTATATATTTTTGGACATATATTCCAAATTGCAATTGTTATAAAATGAATACTTACTCCTTCGTCTGGTTTAATGTTTGATATTATTCCTTCATACCACTCAACTGTGCCTTTCTAAATTCAGGAACAAGCAAAGAAACCAAAAATTAAAGATGGTAAAAATATATCAATGCACCCATTGTACAATAAAAATATGCTGCATATCACATTCAACAAGCAATATTTAAAATAACTGTATGCAGTGGCCCCAAAAATATTTGGACACATACTGTCGAAATTTCGTAATGTCACTGCATTAGATATAAAATATCTGCTTGGCTTTTCTCAGAACCACCTTCCATTTTTTATGCCACTTTTGCAGTGATCTTTAACATGTGGAGTAGTAGATGTGTGAAGTCAGTTCCTCTATAATTCACAAAAGTGTCTTAGTTTTCTACAGTATGGAAGCTTGTTTCCGCCACTGAATAAAAAATAATAATAATAATTGTGACTTATTATCTCAAAATTCTGACTTTTTTTTCTACACAATTGCGAGTTTATATCGCAATTCTGACTTTATTTCTCAGAATTGTGAGATATAAAGTCAGACTTGCGCGTATATAAAGTCGCAATTGCATGTTATATGGTCAGAATTGCGTGATAAAAAAGTAACTGCGTGATATAAAGCCAGAATTGCGTGATAAAAAGTCAGAATAGCGAGATATAAAGTCAGAATTGTGAGATATAAAGTCAGAATTGCATGATTTAAAGTCAGAATTGCGAGCTAAAAGTCAGAATTGCGTGATATAAAGTCAGATTGCGTGATAAAGTAAGAATTGCGTGATATAAAGTCAGAATTGCGAGATATAAATTTAGAATTGCGAGATATAAAGTCAGAATTGCGTGTTATAAAGTCAGAATTGCGAGATATAAAGTCACAATTGCGAGATATAAAGTCAGAATTGCGAGATATAAAGTCATAATTGCGAGATATAGTCACAATTGGCGAGATATAAAGTCAGAATTGTGTGATACAGAATTGCAAAAAGTAAACTTGCAATTGTGAGAAAAAAGTGAGTTGTCAGATAAAAAGTCGCAATTACCTTTTATATTTTTCATTGTATGACGGAAACAAGCTTCAATAGTTTTCTACTTGAATATATTTTATATCAGTGTTACATGATCCTTCAGAAATCATTTTAATATGATCTGATTTGCTGCTCAAGAAACATTTCTTATTATAATCAATGCTGAAAACCTACTGCTAATGTTTTATTGGAATAGTAATTTGTGCACAGATTTTTTTTTATTATTATTATTAAATGCATCCTTGCAGTGTAAATTTTTTGGCAAGTGTGTCCAAATACCCTTTAGGACCACTGTATGTCTCACTGTTGATCTGGAACACCTAGTTACCTTTATAACTGTTGCTATTTCCAAGTGCAGTTCATTGCGGTTTGAACACACTGCTCTAAAGGCTGCCATTGACTGCATGTGACCAATGCTCCTAAGAACACATACACAAGGATCAATATCCAAAGAAACAGTTTCAACGGCGCTATCTGGAAACTGCATGCATTGTTCATAGAGTATGTTTGTGTGTTGGTGTGTCTCTGAGCTTAGTAGTACTGTACTACATTGTAGTAGCAAAAATCTCACAGAAAATCCATTTTAGTGTGTCCCGCTATACAGATCTACCCGAAGTCCGAAAGGGCAGATCACCATGAGCTTGCAGACACAGCTGCTGCAATTGATGGTGGAAATATCTGAATATAAATAGATTTATTTTGGTCCAGAAAATCGACCGTGTGAATGCCGGTCTGCGAGCTCATGATTCTTCGCAGCCTGTGTGCGTGTGTGTGTAAGTTTACCTCAGCATAAGCTCACAGCGTATGATGGCAGCCGAATTGTTGCAGGGGAATACTGACGCATACTCTTCATTTGAGACAGGCAGTAATCACAGTAAAGTCTGAAGCTCTCTGCCAAGAGACTCTCCTGCACTCAGAAACACACAATTACAGAAAGGAGCCAGATGAAAAGAATTAGTTCCAAGCTAAAGCTTTAGGGGGAATTCAAAACGTAATAATGACACCTGCTCATAGCAGCGTTTATTTGCACAGGCTGACTGTGTTGTTTTAGTATTTACGCGCACAGTTTGTGGGGAATGTTGTGGTATTAGCAAAATGTTAAATTAGCACAATGTTAAATGAGTATAATAAGCCTAGTTTACATGGAAAGTAGCCATGATTCTGATCAAAAGATTGACAATGCACCTTGACATGAAAAGGAAACTAACCTATTTAATATATTTTATAAATGTATGTGATCTTAAAGTGACAAATTCATAAGCTTACATTTTTCAATCAAAGTCTTTCAGAGAAGTGGCAGACTTTTGTGGCGGAGGACTTCTCTAATCATTTAGTCCATTATTACAACCGACTAGCTCACATTCAGACCTGCCTCCATCCAATCAACAACCGATGGATAGTCCACGCCTTATTTATTTTTCTTTTATCAAATCCGTTTCACTCAAATGTAGCGTCACAATAGCTAATTATGTTACATTCTGACTTTATATAAATAAGCACTGCATTGTGCCTTATTAAAAGTGGATTGTGGGTGGTTAGTCACATTTATTTATATAGCGCTTTCACAATACAGATTGACTTTAGTGGAGACGCGGGTGTTTGTCCTGAAATACTGGGAGCAAAAGTGGTGCAACTGCTTACAATACTATTACCTTCTAAGTTGTTTTTCACATAGGTCATTTTTGGACTCAAATGCGCTGATTTTCCATTGTTTTTCTATGTAAACATGGACGTTGTTGACCACTGAGACCAAGAACTACAAACAAATTACTTGTTTGGATGCCAACACGTTATTTTCAGGGATTTTTGAAGTCATAGGGCTCTATCCTGCACCCGGCGCAAATGACTTTGATACACTGACGCATTTATCATTCCTATTTTGCACTCGCGCAAAGCGGACTTTTCCCTCCACAGACGCACGTCGATAAACTAGAGAATGAACTCTGCGCTCCCTGGGCGGGGTCGGCGCAAAAAGGAGGCGTGTTTCGGTGCAAATCCCTGGTGCTTTTTGCAGTTCCAGAAAGCATCGCGCCAATGACCAGAAAAAAACCTGGTCTAAAGTCAGTGGCGCATTGCGCGTACATTCATATGCTATTTTAAGAGCGCATGCTTGGCCATAATACAGAGTGTGAACAATGCGCATGCACTGCAGATGATTCTCTCATCTACACAGATGCATTTTACTTTTTGCAAATGATACATTATTATATGGAAAAATATTAAACACGAGGGAAATCATTGTTGTGTCCATGACGATGGTAAAAATAGGCCTTACGCATTTACCCAAAATAATTCTATGCATGTTTAACCAAAGCTAATTTGGGTGGGTTTGACCCATTCCCAATGTCCTCTTCTCTTTACGGCCCTGACGAGAACATCGATCTCCTCGGCTGTGAACCAATTGTGAAGCGCACCTGGTAAATACGCCGTCAAATTGCACCATGGAACAAGCGCACCTCGTTCATCATGCTCTTAAAGGGAATGTAATATGACGCTCTTATTGGTTAATTTCCTGTCACGCCCAAACCACACCTATGAATAATGAAGCTACTTCAGACCAACCCCTTTTAAACTTGCGTCGGACTCAAGAGTCATTTATCCCGCTGGTTAAATAGCAACAACGCCAAAGACCCGCCCACAAAGTTACTTGCGCTTCGCACTCTGAATACTCTGCGTTTCAGATGGTTAAATAGGGACAAATATATTATATGTAAGCAATAAGGTACTGAGAGGCTGTGCTGTATCGTAAATAAAGTAACGGCTCAAGGGCGTTGTTAGGCACGACGCGAAGCGGAAGTTTACAAACAATATTGTCTCCAAATATTCTCAGACAATAAATCCTGATATCTTGCAAATTTGCTTCGTAAGTAAGTGTAAATTTTTTCTAAAAAAAGTTAGCATTTTACAGGAAAAAATCCTGATTAAGAAAATGCTTTTTTTGCACAGCAGCGACAGAGTGAATTCGCCCCTAACGTGAAAACTCAAAAGAGTTCCGGAGTGATATCCAGACACTGTGTTACAGCACATAGATGTTTCCCAGACGTTCAGGGTCAGCGAGCTGTTGTAAAGACCCACCAGCTCCCCTTGCACGGCGGTATCCCTCCCACTCTGCCTCCATGGTTTTCAGCAGCCTGAGAAGCAGAGTCGTAGCTCATCCTCTGAGAGCGGTGATGGCTGCTGTAACACTTGCCAACGGCTGCAAACACATGAAAAACATCCGTTCTACACACTAGTGTCAAGTCTCACTGTTGGCAGGCATGTGTAGCTGAAGCATGCAGGATGGGCTTTGGTGTTATAATAAGCATTTGCTGTTTTCATGCTGTAGTGCTCATCCTGTCAATACACACGCCAACTGCGAGGCAAGATATAACCTCACTACAGGTTTGATGTTTAATACGCACATGACAGCCTGTTGCAGAGGGGACAGGTCAGCCTGCACTGCATGATGGGACAGCACAGTCCATGCAGCCGCACACACTTGTCCATTCCAGTTATAAGGCTCTTTCTGCAATTAAAATGGATTATTCATGACAAGCTCTAAGCTTGAGGGAAGATCAATGCCAGGCAATGTAATACAAAAAAGTGCAACCTGAATTTGATTGTGTTCATAGTCCAGAATCTGACTCAACATCTTCTTGTGAATGGTTACATTGGAGGCCATTTTACTCAGTGCTGTGTCTCTCTATTGAGCAGAAACAAATAGTGAAGAATGCATATTATAAAGATGATTATTCATGAAATGTTTCATTTATCTCGCCATCCTGTCATTTCAAACCAACATTAGAATGTGCAGCAACATTCAAAAGTTTGGGGTCGAGTAAAGGCCCATTCATACCAAAAACAATAACTATAAAGAGAACTGTAATTAGCATCCACAACAGCTGACAATAGTCCTCGGTTTATTTTAAACGTCTGCTGCTTTAAATGCTCTTATTAGCTGTCAGTGTTTTTTTTGTTCATCAGCAGGAAAAAACAAATCTGAAAGTGATTCCAATGATATAATGTCTCTTTGCTGTTATTGTTATAGTTGTGGTGTGGATTTTGCTATTCTTTTATATTTAGAAGGATTTTTAGATCTGTATCTTTATCGTTATAGTTATCTTCCTTGGTGTGGACGGCCTTTAGAGTTCTAAAATCTTTTCTGCTTCATCAAGGCTGCATTTATTTGATAGAAAATACAGTAAAAACAGTAATGTTGTAAAATATAATTGCAATTTAAAAAAACTTTTCTATTTGAATATATTATAAAACTGAATTTTCAGCATGTCACATGATCCTTCAGATATCATTATAATATGCTGATTTGGTGCTCAAGAAACATTTTTTTTATTATTGTTATTATTATTATTATTATTATAAATGTTGTACAGTTATGCTGCTTAATATTTTTTGTGGAAACCGTGACACATTTCTTTCAGGATTTATTTGGAATATAAATCTTCTTAATTGATTGACACTAATGATCAAATTAATTCATCATTGCTGAATAAAATAATTAATTTCTTTTTAATTCCCAAACTTCAGAACAGTAGCTGCTCTTCTTTAAAGGGGTGATGAACTGAGAAATCTAATTTTCATTGAGCTTTTGACATGTAAGAGGTCATCATATTATAAGAATATCCTGTAAGTTTCAGAACTAAAAACGTCCTTGTTGGTCCAATAAAAGCTTTTATTGACACCAGCCTCAGCAAACGACTCATTTTTCAAAGTGGGGAACTATGACGACAAAGAGGATAAAACACCACCCCGCAGAAGAAGATCAATGCCTACTTCAACACAGCCGGTTTAGCCCCGCCCACTGATTCGCGCATTACAAGCATAGCTAAATAATATAGGGCTACCTCGTGATGACAAACCAGCTACCGAGCAATAAACATGCCGTTTACAAAATATTGTGCAGTGCCTTGTTGTGGAATAAGACAGTCGCTGCATAAGCTTCCTCTGGATTCCAATAGGACTGCATGGATAAACTTTATTTTTACTGACGTTCCAGCTGATGAGGTAAAACATTGTCCGTCTGTTCGCTTCATTTCACTGAGGATTGTTTTGTAAAAAAGACTGGATTTGCAGATCGATTAAAAAGTAAAGAATGTGCTGTGCCATCTATATTGGATCTGACAGGAATGGTGCAACACACGGACTCTGGGTCGAACTTGTATGGGCGAATCATTCCGGTTGCCATTTTACAACATTGGACGTTTTTAAAACAATTTCCCCCACGTGCACCGACGAGTGAGTTGAAACTCATTATAATATGCAAAACTGTTATCCATTCACCACAGTGGGCGTTTACTTCCAAGTGTTCAGTGCAAGACGCCCATAAAAACCGAGCGTTTTTGAGCTAGGCTCAAAACTAGGGTAAAAAATAGCCTATTATTCATTTTGATGTGTTTGAATGCAACAACCAAGCGAACGTCATAAGTTGACCTCAGACAACAATATAATACAATTTAAAAAGCCAGTTCGTGACCCCTTTAAATACAATCAAATGGAAACTGGGCTTTCGAGTTCCAAAATTACAATTGAAGCACAACAACATGGATCCTCGTCGAATAGATGGAAAGCGAAGCCAGTGCATTCTTCAACATTAAATGTTTGTGTTCCACAGATGCATAGAAGTCATGTAGTACTTGAAATACCAACGCGTTCTCATCCTGAGGGCATCATATAGTGACACTTTTGAAATTTCGTTTAAATCCAACGCACATGGCACGCTTTAGTGTCAATATAACACGCACAGAGCTTTGTTTGGTTATGATAGGTTTAAGTTCTGGGGTAGGATTAGGGTTAGACCACTAGGAGTCGCATTCTGCCCCATTTATATCTGCGTCTCATTTTGACGCTGAAAGAGTGCCATGTGCGTTGGATGTAGACGCAATGTCAAAAGCGTTAATAAAAAAAAAATCCCTTTAATGAGTGCTGCTAGATCCAAGGTGAGCAGCAGTACCTGAGTGGTGAAGAGGCGAAGAATCAGGTGACATTCTCCCTGAACTTTGGAGGCGCTGGATCTGGGCTCCAACTTAAACCATTTATCATAACCAACGACCGGGATCTCCTGGTATGCGACAAAAAGTACATACAGTGACAAGCTCGATAAGTTGCCTGGCTGTTATAACAACTCAAATGTGCAAAATTAGAGCTCACATTCAACGGGATGTTGATGCAACCAAGAAAATCATCCGCATTCTCCTCACTTCCTGATGCTGCGGCCCCGTTAGACCTCACGGATTTGGCAATTTGCTTGAAATATCTAAAATCATGATGCAACAGTTTGAGTCATACGTTCGGCATGCATTTTAACAAGCATTTGCCGAGAATGAGTCAGATGCATCTCAGGCTCATTAGCTTTTAGACAACAGACGGTCGTTGTGTGATCTACCTGCCCATTCCTCTGAATCCACTGATTTCATTCAGCTTCTTACAGGCTTCCGCAACTGAAACATCGTTCATCGTGATCCCTAGGGTGGAAAATAATAACTTTTCAGTGAGAAGAACAGACTGCTTTTGTTCTGAGGAACATCTGTTGATATATCTTACCATATGTCCAGATGGAGGAGGTCATTATGAACATCATCAATGTCACTGTGGAAAACAATCACATTTAAAAACGATGTCCCTGTTATATTATAACTGATGATTACAGATTTTCAATTTTCAATTCTAACAGTAAGATGCTCACAAAACGAAGTGTTCATTCCACACTGGGTTGAGAGTCTCTGGTTTGACTTCGGTCACTTGGATATCCCTTCCCGCCAACACCTCCTTAACACTGGAGCGCTTCTCTAGCTTTTCCGCCTCTTGCGAAACTTGAACCTTCTCTCTTTCTTCTCCTCTGTGTCTTTGGGTGATTGTCCCAGGAGGATTCCCAGCATGCAGTAGGGATCACTGTAGCCTACCCAGTGTGAAGCAAAAAAAGTTTAATTCCACAAAGGTCCACAAATTAATTTCACAAAGGTCAGGATAAATGGTTTCAAAGCAGTTTTTTTACCACTCGGTTTTACTTAATCATTTATGTTGTGTGAATTTTGGCTCATCAAAAGGAGAACAAGAAAACTTTGCAGACAAAATAAAGTCTAAAACCAACAGTCTCTATGATGCTTTAAGTAATATAAATAAAAATGTGCTTTGAAGACTTTCTAATGTAGGTGTGAATGTTTTGTCTTGCTATTCTTGTTAGTTTCTGGAAACTCTGAAAGAAAAACCAATACCAAAGACTACATCAAAAGCTCATGATTTTAGAAGTAAAGCAAACAAAAAATACATGAAAGGCTAAAGTATCTTACCATTGGCATCTTTCGCCATGAGATTTTTGCCTTTCATTACCGAGACCCTGAGAGAAAAGCTGGCTTTCTACAAAAGAACGTTTCACACATGGATTAGAAAGCACTACTGCAGTAATAAAAACAAAACCTGTTTCATTTGCTGTTCGACATGGCGACGGCATCTTGAGTGAGTGCAAAGTAAAATAAACGCAAGCATGCAGCGCTTTAGTGCCAAGGCTTGTCGAGAGCAAAGAAGTCAACAGAGGTTTTCTTTTTCAGATGTTAGAAGTGAGTAAGTTATGTATGGTATGATGCACATTTAAATAGCACAACATTTTTCTGTCCTTTTCAAATACCTTCTTAAAGGGTACATATCATGCTTTTAAATGTTTAAATCATTGTTACTTATAAATCATACATTTGTGGTCTATATAAAGCATAACTGCAATGCTTGGGTCTGAATTCCTCATTATTATAGCTCCACAGGCCCTTTTCTACCGCATTTCTGATGTGTATCTGTGAGCAAGTCGTTTCAATGCGGCCCCTTTAAATAAAAAGGCGTATCGTTTTACCCCGCCTGCTCTCCAGGTCGCTGAGTTCACGGTCAGCTCAACTCAGGTTCAACTCTCCGCGTTCGGCCATTATTGTAGTTTGATAAGAGATGCGATTACTATAGCTTCAAAGAACATTTTTATTCACACATTAACAAAATGTCAACAACGGAAGACTTGTCCACCAAGCCTTACATATTCGAGCCAGAGCGAGCGATTTGAAAAAGATGACGACGACGAATCGTCTTCATATGGAGGCAGTGGTATGTAAGTTAACTATGTTGTGTTATTAGTGAAAGTCGACTATTTCTCTTGTTAAAACAAGCACACTGACAAGATAAATGACTACGGTCATAATCTTACCACAAAAAATCTGTATTGATAATAATACGATAACTTACATTTAGAAAGCATCAGGAAACACAGCAGCTAAATGATAGAAGTTCGAATCGGCAAACCCTTCTGTATACTGGCTGAGGTTGTTGAAGTGGGGATCCTTGAAGTGCTTCAGGTCACAACATCCAACAACCAAACATTTTGACTTGCCCTCTCGTAACTTCTGCATCATTGAGCTTGGACTACAAAATCGGAGCGAGAAATAATAATGGCGGATTGCTGGAAGTGTTGGACCGGTAGTCAATGTCCTTATTTGTCAGTTCCGCTGCAAATACGGTGACGTACTTGTTCAAAAAACGTCATAGACAACAGAAAAATCTGATCAGGTTGAAAAATATGACCAAAACAGAATAAAGATATAAACGAAAGCACCTGAAGAGAATAATTTCATCTTTTCTGTACTTATAAACACTCCAAATATACAACAAAATGCATTTAAGGGCTAAAAAGCTAAAAAAGCTCATGATTTTGCATGATATGTCCCCTTTAAGTTTATTTTATTGATTTTACATTTGTTTAGTGAGAGAGTCTCTCTATTCGATATTTTACACTTGTTGAAGATTTCTTTAGTATTTACTCATACAAAAGGAAAAAATAATCTGCCTATAATGAAATAATAGGTTGAAACTTGATGTAAAGCTAGCAGCACTACATGCTGATAGAGTCATGTGCATAGTATCAGACAAAACCCTTACCTTCGATTCTCTGACTCTCTGGAGGATGATGTCATGCTCCTCTTGACCCATTTCAAAGACCTGAGCGAGAGTGATCAGGAGAAAGATTAGTTTCTGGAATCATTCACGATTAAGAAATGCAACGACAGACATCTTTACAAGTCTTACAGTAAGTCTTCCACAAAAATATTAAGCAGCACAACTTTTTTCAAATATGAATAATAAGAATTGTCTCTTAAGCAGCAAACCCAATCAAAAGGATCATGTGACACTGAAGATTGGAGAAATGATGCTGATAATTCAGCTTTGCAATCACAGGAATTTAAATTCCTGTATAAATATAATCGCAGTTCGTGACTCTCCTGTTCAAACTCATTCATTCGTTGAATCAACCAAATGACTTTAAAAAGATTTGCTCATTTTGATGAATGAGTCTAAACAGGAGAGTCACGAATGCTCATCACATAACAGAGCAAGGCGAGCTTTTGAACTTATAAAACGTAAATTTTTTCATTTATTTTTTAAATGACCGATCGCTTTGCTAGATAAGACTCTTATTCATCGTCTGGTGTCGTTTAAAACCTTTTGAAGCTGCACGGAAACTCGCATTTGGACCTTGAACCGTTTGGTCCATTATATGGAGAAAATCCTTGAATATTTTCATCAAAAACCTTAATTTCTTTTCGACTGAAGAAAGACAGACATGGACATCTTGGATGACATGGGGGTGAGTAAATTATCAGCAAAAGTAAAAAAAAAAAAAAAAAAAAAAAAAGTGAACTACTCCTTTAAACACAACTTGATCCAGAAGCTCTGATTAGAGTTTATATCTCAATTTTCAACATTGCATAGAAAACTCTTTATGGCATCTAAACTTCTACATACAAATGTAATTCAAATGCTGGCAGCCATTATTCTTGGGAAAGGGGGTTTTGCCTTTAATAGAAGTGATTGTAATCAAAGCTCAGGCTATGTCAGGTTTTTATTTTTTATTTTTTGGAAGAAAAAAACATTATAGATCAGACACTTCAAACAGAAGACCTGCTGCACCTCAGTGTTAGAGGTCTCAGAATGTAATCAGGCTCCTCTGGAGTGACAGGGGTTTCATAGGTGTAATATAAGCACCGAACATCAATCCCCATTGGGCACGGGCTTTGATGTTTAATCATGTCTGAGACAAGAGCATCTGCTCCAACTAATAAAACTAAGTCAAAGTAAACAAACCCCCCACATACAACCATCCGTTCCCCCACAATGCCTTCAAGGAACACAAGCACTTTGAAAGCAAAAGATAAAACAAATATTTCTGTCAATTTCATTTCCATTTACAAATCAATCAGAGCACAATATTTATTTAGGTCTTGGTGGTTTTGGAGCACCAAAGGCACAACGCATATTGTGATATTTGTGTTGATATTGCAAAGGATGTGGGAGTGTTTAAATCTTTATTAAGCAAATAACAGAGTCACACCTTCTGCAGGTAATTAAAAATGTCCCCTTCGCTGGTAACATATTCAGGCGATGGCACCCCAACACGATTGACCACGGTGTAGATCGCCTCCTCGTACAACAAATCCAGCTAAAACAGAATGATTGATTTTACAAGTGGAGAAAAACAGCAATGTGCCACAAGAAGGAATAATGCAATCTGAATCATTCTTGCGTTTTGAATAGGATGACCAAGAGACTCACCTCATCCCTGGTGGCTCTTTCTGGAACAAAAGCTTGGTCTTTGCACTCTGGGGGTGGAGGAGCGCAGCTGCTCTCCTCCTGTAAATGCATGAGAACCAATAGAAACAAAGATGACAGGTGAGGTGATCAATGAAGAGTGAGGAGATCATTAATTGTGCATAACAATGAGCTCATAGCAATTCCGTAACCATGTAGATTCAAGGGCTGCGAGCAATGAGCTGGCAAAAGGAGAGTTTATGAGCTCTTCAGAATTATCGTCTGTGAGAAATGGATCATTTGATCCAAAATATGAGCTTTTATCAGGGTTATGTTAATAGATTAAGGGATCTCGACAATAACACCACAATAAACTCTCACTTTTGTCAATGAACATCGTTTACTTTTTAGTTGGTGAATGTATAACACAATCAGTTCTCCAAGGGCAGTGATTTAACACAAATGTTTTAATCAATGACTTAAAACGGGTTTTATTCACAACACAGGCTTATGAAGTGATTTATGAAGTGCTCAGATCAAAAAATTACTTACTACTATTGTAATACCTTGTGGTATACCAGACGAACAATGGTCCATGAATTAAAGTCCTCGTTCAGAATAAAATGGCTATTAACTATTAACATAATGTTTGTTAGTATTCATAATTAATTAAAGATCCATCCACAGACAGCAACATACTGTAGTGTCGTACATCTACATGTGGATTCCATGCGAATTTGAATTCAGTTCCTGCAATTTGAATCAAAATGGCAAACATGTTGCAGAATTGCAATTTAAATTTAAGGCTGAATTAACTGAAATTCCAAAAAATTCGCGTAACTGCAACAGTGTGTAATTTCGAATTAAATCGCCGCATTCAGACCGGCAGTTGAAATCCTCTCCAGATACGACTTCTAAACGACCGGAAGTCAGTTATTTCCTTTGGAGATTCGCAGACCACATGCGAATGGGTCCGAAATCGGGTCCAACCGCGGTGCAGTGTCGAAGAAATCGTGTTCGTCTGGTCATTCGGATGCGTTAAAAAATTTAACTCTTGTGAAAAGCTACGGACGGTTCCTATCCGACAATTCCAGTGAAAGTTGAGCGTTGCTATGGTACTGATAAACAAACCTGAATTCTTAACGTTTAATAAAATAAATAATGATCTTATAACGATAAGTTGGCATGTCATTTTGTTATTTTCATGATTGTTATCACGTTATTAGGGCAGTTAACACAGTTAAATTGTAGGCAGACATTGAACTATTGACCACTAAACCACTATATCACATTTTTTAGCCGACCTGACATGTCAACGTCCTCAGCAACTTTCATCATCCAACAGCCTTTCTATTAATATACCCTCATCAGAGAGTTCATACAGAACTGGCAGAATCAACCTTTCTAATCTCCGCCATTTTTGTTCTACCCGCATCCGATGCTTTTCACTGTGTAGTACAACATCCGTTGGGAACGTATTGCCTATTACGGAGCTGATTTCAACTGCCAGTGTGAAGGTGGCGTAAGTCTTGATTCTTTAAAATTTAAAAGGAGTAAAAACGCTTCAGGCCTGGCAGACAAAGAGTTAACAATAGATTGCACTTAATTTACATTTAACATATGGCCCAGGACGGAAGAACTGAATTAACCAACAACTGAAATGCATTATTTTCTTGTTATAAATCTGTATTCTATAAAGCGCTAAAAGTGACTTGACTTGAAATATCTGCAAATCCCATGAAGCATCTGCAATTGATGCAATTAAATTGAGGAAAACAATGGAGAAATATAAAATTATTGATTTAAATTAGTTAAAATTACGTATGGTATAGAGTATTCAATTTGGTTTAAATTTCTTTTCTTTTGCAATTCTCTGATTGGTGGAAATTTCTTTGCACAATTCTACCAGGAATTCCACGAGTAAACCTGATTGGTAACACTTTACTTGAAGGGGTGACACATGTCTTGAATATGAAGTAGGGTTTATGCATGTTTATGACAACTGTCACTAAGTGTCTTTCGCTCAATAATGACATTTTGAATGCAAATATGACATTGTTTAAGATTGTTTTGTTATGACATCTTGACATAAACCAATACATCATAACCTGTCAGTGTCGTTGTCATGACAACTTGACATTAATTTAAGTTAAACTGTCATGTGTTTGGTTTTGACATTGACTGTCATGAGGCCATTATAACGTGTCATGAATATTTTTCTTGACCTCAACTACAGTGGTACTAATTGACTTTAAATTAAAAAGTTATAATGGCTTCATGACAGCCAATGTCAAAATCAACCACCTGACAGTTTAATGTAATGTTAATCAATAAAGCTAGGTGGTTTCTTAAGTTTGATAATTAATCTGCTATGTCATGTTTTGTTGTCTTAGTAATGTAAAGTTGTCATGACAAAAACACTGACAGGTTATGATGTTATGGTTTATGTCAAGTTATCATAAGACATCTCAAACAATGACATATTTGCATTTAAAATGTCATAACTGAGCAAATGACACTTAATGACAGTTGTCACAAACATGCATAAAACTTCCTTCATATTCATAACACATCATGTCATGATTATGGTGTCATGTTAGTCTTATGCCCATCAAGTAAAGTGTTACCAGTCTGGCTTTAATGTTTTATATGTTTTAATTAAAAATCAATTCCCTTATGGAGAAAATTAACTGGCTTTTTTCAAGTTGGTAATTGGTCCATTTCCAGTAATTCCACTTCCTATGGGTGTGGCCAATTCAATTGAAACGTTAACAACTGTCACTTGATCATAAAATGATCCCAGGAAAACAGACAAAAGGTTTTCTAACTCTAGCAGTGACTGCTGTCAGAGTTCATGAATCCTCTGTAAGGAAAACATTGGGCAAGAGAAGTGCGCGTGGGAAGTTATTAAGGAGGGATTCACTGCTCGCTGAAAAGAACAGTGCTGCACATTTCAGCTTTGTTAAAGACCACCATAAAGGTCCAGACACATTTGCCAGAGTGACAAGATAAAACTCGATCTTTACAGCATAAATGGGAAAGTTATTTTCATCCACAGCAAAATGGTGAATTCTGACATCAGACCCTCAGCAGACGTGCCATATGGTGGTGGGAGTATCATGATTTACAGCCGAACTGGATAGCTTGCGGTCTTTGTGGGCATAATGAATCTTAATTGTACTGAGCATCTCCCCAGCAGAAACGCAAGTGAATTGGACTGTCTGCTGTCTGTTTCATCTCAATAGGCATTGTGTTTTATTCCACACTGATTTTAGTATTCTTTGCATTTATTGTTCATTGCCTGTGAATTTAGGTTAGCTGACATTTACTACATGACATTTCCTCTTGTATCATTGCCACTCTTGCTGTAAGGTTCTGGTGGAAATACATTTTATAGGTTTTCTTACAGCTGGACTAATGAGATTAATGACACTAAACCTGACTTGTGAGTGTCATGACATCTATGCATGAGGTGACGGTTAACAGAGTGTAGGTCGTGCATCGCAATGCTAATGATCCTAAACACACAAGGAAATCGATAACGGAAAGGAGCAGCCAGAGAAATTTTCTGTTTTCCAATGGTCAAGTCAAAGTCCTGACCTTTAGCCGAATGAAATGTTGTGGCATGACCTGAAGTAGGCATCTCAAGCGAGATGATTTGTGAATGTGATTCAAGATGTTAGGTCTGGGAACTCATCATTGGCAGGGCTCAATCCAAGGGGCGGGATAAACTGTTAATTAAACTTTCAAATTCTCTATCTGCACGCAATTGAATAGCCGTTTCAACCAATCAGGGGTGCGTTTCCCGTACAACTATGTAGTTCGCTGCTTCACTAGTATGATGTCATCGTTGGAGAAATCAACTAGCTAATCACGACTTTTTCCGAAACCCATTGTCGCAAATTATCGTTTAACCATGTTGGTTTCGCACGTGGTGGAGTAATAACTACTTTTAATGAAACTGTTTGAGATCCAATTAACGCTGAGAATGTTTATATAAAATTACAGACATGTCATCTGAGGACTATTTCAAATTGTTCTAAGTTATTTTGCTTTATTACCAGACTCAATATTTGGCTCGTTTTTTACATAGTAGAGCATGTTCGCATACAGTATGCGCACTCTTCAAAATTGGTACTTTAAATCTTTTGACAAACTAAAAGACGTAAATTACATTTGTATGTAGTCTAAATAAAAGGCACCGGTCTACTGAATGTCAGCTTGCTTATTTTGCTCAAGATAAGAATTTATTACGTCCAAATGTGTTGCAATATAGAAACTATGCCTCTAATCACAGGTCGAGAGCTGTCGTTCAAACCACACAACTTCGCGATGCTGTTTGCGATGTTTGCTGGAACGATTGTCTTCGGAAACATCTGACTCGTTGAACTATGCTGATAACGACGGAACTTGCGACCATAGTTGGCTAATGATGCTTTCGGGAAACGCACCCAGAGCAACGAAGAAGGTGACGACTACGTTTTTACACCAGCGGAGCAAGTTGATATATTATCGTATTCAGTCGGCAAAACTCCGAACACATCTTTTTTTTTTTTTAAGGCGAGACACTGTAGCTGAATAGGGTAATTTGTTTAACTAGCAGATATCAACATGAAACTTTCCCAGTTGATTACCTACATTAAGATGAGAAAAGAATATATTACAAGTTTTGTGTAATTTAATGTTTAAATATGCAAATGAGGCATTATCTAATTAAATATGATTTTCGCCATGTTTTGGAATAAAATATAAATTAGGATAGGAATGATATATTTACAAATCCCTCTGTAAATGTCTTCATGATATAACTAGGTACAAGACTGGAAAGTGTGGTGCATTTAGATGCTACTGAAGTGGATATTTCGGACTTGGAGGTTGAGAGAAAAGTCATTTTGAGAAAACTGTCTTTGAAGATTTAGCATCAGCCAATGAGATTGCGCATTTAGAGTTAAATCCCCCCTTTTACTTTCACGATTGGTTGCTGATAAAAAGGAAATTACCATATTTGGATCTGACAGCGTTGTACAGGAGAAAAGAGCTTTCTAACTGTGTGTGTGATGACGGGTGCAGATCGCGATCGCTGAGCAGCAAGATTTATAACGATAACTATAACGAGAAATCTACAGACACAAACAGACAAAGTATAGTGAATATTGTGTATTTCTGACTTTTTTTCACCACAAGTCTGAAAGAAGACATGCTATTGAAGACCAATATCCCAAAATCTCAAAATTCACCAGTGGAAAAAAAAACTATGTTTTTGCCTGCCGTGTTCTCGCCTTAAATGACTCAAGTGCCGTTCTTTATTCTGGTGTCAAAGAAAAGCTTAAGTTCAAATCATCCAGAGTTGCGGTCAAAGCCAAATCGAAAGACAGCTGTTCGCCAGCAGCAGCCATTCTTTGTTTTCAAGTAGCAGTCAACCGTCGCAACTTTATGTTAAGCCTGCCCGCCGACTCTATACACAATGTGATTGGCCTGACCAGAGTTTGGTTTTTCCAGCTAAAAGGTCTATGGAGAAGTTGCTAGACCACACTGGCTGCAAAATATGTTTTGCTGCCGCTAGGGTGGGTCTGAGATTTCTAGGCTAGGTGAATGTTGGATCTCTGTGTTCACTGAAGATGTGAAAAAGCATATTTTCATATATTAACTGCGTGATTAGAATGTCAGGAATTCATGTTTCTGTAGGATGTTTGAATAGTGAGTGAACAGTAGCCATTGAAAGTGGTAATGACATTTGTATCACCGAGAACAACTTGAAGGCAAAGTCTCAGCCAGAATTGATTGCTGTCCTTTTCAACATATTCTGCTAGAACAGTGGGAGAGTAACGCTCTTCGGTAAACATCTAATTGAACCACATTAACTCTAATGCTGTCTGCAGCTATATGAGGGAAAGCAGGGATGTCATATTTTGAAGAATGTGGTTACCTCCGTTTGGCCGGCAGACAGCAGACTATCCTGTTTCTGGAGGATTTTATTCATTCGGTCAAAGAAATCTCCGTTTCCCCTGGCAACCCTGCAAATAGAGATGGATCAGTTCAGTTGCGAAACATTTCACCTTTGTTTACATTTAATTACACAATGTGGCTTCAAAAAAGAGTTTCCCTTCCAGCCGAGAATGGGACGTTTTTTCCTGGTTCTGCTTCACTGTAATCAGTATCACATATATGCTGAAATGTCACCTGGACCTCTGGAGTGCTGCTCTCTACACTAATAAGATCAGATGAGCAACACTGAGAAATCTTTGACAGGCATCGAGCATATACTTGTTTTGGGTTTGACATGCAATTACTTGAACATAGATAAATGGAGAAGTGGTAAAAAAAATTCAAATTGTCAAATTTAGACTGAAACTAAGAGCGATGGCATAAGACAGTATGAGGAGGAATTATCATGAAGCTTTTACTTTCAGACAATGATCATGGTTTCAGGAGAAGTTAAACTTCTCTGTTGCGAACACTAATGTGAAGAATAATACTTATTAGCAGTTGCTATATCCTGAATACCACAAACAATGACTATGTGAAAAAAAATCATGTTGTGCATTTATTTCAGTAATTCAACTTGAAAGGTGAAACTAATATATTATATGGACTCAAAGTGAGATACTTCAAGCCTTTATTTGTTATAATTTTGACAGCTTACCTGTATGAAAACCCCAAATTCAAAATTAGAATATTGTGAAAAGGTTTTCATAGCTGTAAGCCATAATCATCAAAATTATTACAAAGAAAGGCTTGAAATATCTTACTTTGCAAATGAGTCTATATAATATGTTTATTTTTTTAGGTTGAATTACTGAAAAGAATTAACTTTTGCACGATATTCAAATTTTTCAAGTTTTACCTGTAATAACAATTATGAATAAAAATTCAACCACATAATAATATAGTTATTTAAATAAGCACATGGAATAAGTAACATTTGGTAAAGTGGTGTGATTGGTGTGATTTCAAGCGATTTCAAGTTCTGGTGGTCACATTGTATCTCAATTTATTGTGCGTCCCAGAAATTAAAAATTTTCAAGAGCAACATTAAACTATAAAACTGTATCAAACATATTGTCTAATGTTGTATGAAAAAAAATAATAAATCCCCTAAATTGCATCATGCAGCCCAAACGGTAAGGCCTGGAGACGTAAAACCTGTTCAGATGGTAGGGCCTCAAATTGGGGAGAACCTATCAGAGTATAAGCCCGATTGACCCATACGCTACAGGAACCAAAAGAACTAAATTGGTCATAACTCTTAGACCATTTGAGTTAGTGGTGTACCTCAAGGTTTTTACACCACTGTGATCCTTGGTTTAAGATGGACAAGATGTATATGAAAAATATATAAAAAATTCCGCTGTCGAATTTTGTCCAAAATCTATTTTTGCAATCTAGTACATGTTTTTTCGCCTGATTGGAACCAGACCAGTCCAGGACAATTCTCTGGACTCTCTAGATCAATAATTATTGAAAAAAAGTTGCAGTTTTGCATTTGGTTGGCTACAACAGGGTCATTTAGAACGTGGTCCGTGGCAAAATAATGTCAAAAGCCAATAAATCCCAAAGAAAAAGTCAGAACTTCACAACAATCGATGAGCATATGTGTCATAACATGCTGAAGAAGCATGCAAAGTTTCAGGGAGATCGGACCATAGGTGGCGCTATTTTTGGTGGTTTCAGTTTTGCACAATTCTCTGGACTCTCTAGATCAATAATTATTGAAAAAAAGTTGCAGTTTTGCATTTGGTTGGCTACAACAGGGTCATTTAGAACGTGGTCGATGAGCATATGTGTCATAACATGCTGAAGAAGCATGCAAAGATTCAGGGAGATCGGACCATAGGTGGCGCTATAACCCTCAAAAAGGTCTCATTGTTATTAGGTGTTCAAGCATGAAACTATGGTAAATCATACTGGAACATGGTAAATAATGAAAATCACACTGAAATGTGGTATATCATGGTAAATCATGCTAAAAACATGGTCTATTCCATCTATGATCTCAGTGGCTAAATGCTTGCTACATAAAATGAAATGTCTTTGATGCGATTGTGAACTGCTTGAACACCGCTAAATGCTGCTTGCAGCTTTAATTTTAACTCGATTTTACATACAGGTTGTAATTAAAAGGGGAATAAATAATTGTATGAAATCCACAGGGAATCTTTGCAATAGGGAAACTATGAAATTACATTGAAAAATAGGCCTTTCATTAATGCTGATGAACTTCCGGGTTAAGCTCCGCCCACATCCTGTTCTATCTGAATGCAGAAAAAATATATATTTTATCATTGCAGATAGATCAATGCACTCATAGCTAGTTACGTCAATAACAAAATTGTGACCAATTTGTATACATTTATATGGCATTCTAATATTTTCATTCAATATGTTAGTGGTGGACCTTCATGCTAACTTTTTTCTAAATATGGTAAGTTTTCGATGCGGCTCACACATACGAAATTGCTCTGAATTGTTTCCTCATGGGATCAGGTTGTAAAAGACACTTGCACAAATAATGTATTTTCTGCAAACCCCTAATTGCTATACCTTTGCTGGTTTGTCCTCACCAGGCGACTTAACCTAGATCAAATAGCTTCTTCATATACATTTCTCTGGTGAACATTGCTTCGATGCTCCACATGTCAACTAGATACCAAACCAGCACTATAACCACCCCAGTGCATAATGGAAATGAATGCCAGTCTTTTCAGCGATGCAGGTAATCCGTTACTGTACACATCTTAAAGAAGGGGATCAGAAACCAGATGTGTCTCAGCCAAGCAAAACAAACAAACATGCTGGGAAACACTGACAGCGGATTTCAGAACTTGTTGTGGACCTTGTTGATCGAGTTTATCTACAGAACGCCTGCGCTCACTGGGGATTGAGGTGACAGGCCTCCCCATCTTTCTGACAAGCCAGAAAATCAACAGCTTGAAACGCGTCCCTGAGAAATGGCCTCCATGGAGATAAGAAGATGATGGACATTTTCCGCCCTCATTAGAGTCGCTGCCACATGCACTGCTTAAACATCATCAATGCAACAAGTATACAGTCGTGTCTTGCCGCTTCTGATCAAGACTCTTACACCCTGTCCAACTTCATTTATATTATCAGGAGGCGATCCGGAGGGGGGTGCAACCCCCACAAAGCAGGGGTGAACTCTTGGACCCCTGCCACTTGCTAATTTTCCAGCCCCGGTCGTCATGGTGATGATAGCCGTTCAATGCGGAATTGGTTGGCAGAGCACCGTACCTAGGGAATATCGTCCATCTCTCCTGCTTTGCCCTGCCTGACTTCAGTAGAGTGTGGAGGAATGAGCGGGGAACACATTAGTATGGCCATACAGCTGTCAGACAGAACAGACCCCCTCGGTGAGCTCCAGCCCTCCCGTCTCTCATTATTTATCCAGTCCACAGCACTCCAGACCATTTCTTTATCAACAGAATCACAGCAGGTGTGCATTCAGATACCTGCACCCCTACATATGGGGTCCTGGAATTCCCTCAGGAGATAAATTAGGGATGACACATTGAGTCTGCATACATCCATATAAATGTGCACTAAATGAGGCCGCACATTATATCATTGTCTGATATATCTAGAGCTGTCTAGACCGTTTTGTTCTTACTCGTGAGAAATAAAAAAATTGCAAATGAGATTTAGAGATCTGAGTTTTAATCTCTCAGTTGTTCTTCATACGCGGCAGTGAGTTAAAAGAAAAAAAGTGCAAAGGTGCTGCACGAGAGCGATTTTAGTAATTTTGTTAACTTCCATAATTTTGTTAATTACAAGAATGCACCCTTTCTCCAAAACCCAAAAACTATTTCCAACAACATGTCGGCAAACCACAAGGTGTCAAGGTTTGCTGGTTAGCATCAAAGACTGTAAAAACAGATGGACGATGCCCTTCGCTCTTTTCCAACGGAGAGAACTGAAGCCGCCAATGTCCCAATATGGTGCTGACATCTTGGGACTTGAGTCTGCGCACTTGCGTTTTCGGGATCAGACATTCGCAGTCGTGAGCAGCAAGTAAAGCCGTGTAATCAAGGCCACGCCCTCATTCTCGCTGAATCAAACGCAAGCACATGCCCCGCACTTTCATTAAGTGGCCTCTGTCTGCTTCGTTCTTCTCCAATGATGTCTGCTGATTGCAGAACCTCTTTAAAATAAGGTAAATACAACTACTAACCACATAATCAACATTATTAAAACGACTACCTCGCACAGAGAACCTGTCAATCACAGCTCTCAATCATGATGTCAGAGCACTGTTTTTATCATCGCATAACTAACTAAAAACAAACTTATTTTAAAAATGAACACTTGAAATTACATCAACGTGATAGAAACTACAGTAAATGACAGAAACTATCTTTGGAAAAAGGATATGTGAAGTGTAATTGAATTGTTTACTTGGTCTCACGTCCCGTTGAATAAGATGGGGAGGCGGGGCTTATGGAGCTATACTGAGGACCGGTCACAGGGGGCGATTGGAGACGTTTTGGCTTCACTTTTGAGGGCTTGTGCGGCACGCTTGGTTAGCATGGACTCGATGGCCAGTCACATTATAATTTTTGTTTTAAATCACACGCATTCATAAGCATGCAAATGCCCGAAACCACTTTAGGAGGCTCTCAGAAATGTGAAATAAACGTATATTTTTCCCTGTTCTTGTGCTGACATCAGAACAACAAGTGCGTTTTGAATCCAGCTGGATGTAACCGATCTTTGCCGCTTGCAAATTTAGCAGCTACGGGTGTCCTACTGATGGTGCCGCGAGCTCATGCAGCGCTGTCAAAAGCAATTCGTGCAGGAAAGTACTATTAGAAAAGCGATTTCAATCATCATACAGTAACTAGGGGTGGCGATGGCGCAGTGGATAAGACGAATGCCTCTGGTGTGAGAGACCCGGGTTGGAATCCACTGTGAGACACTTAACCCCTAGTTGCTCTAAGAGACGTGCGACCTCTGGCATATATAGCAATTGTAAGTCGCTTTGGATAAAAGCGTCAGCTAAATGAATAAATGTAACCAGAAACCATGGTTATACAGTAGCCCTGGGGAAACAGATTTCTCTCCTGGGAAAGGACCTTAGTCATCTCCTCTAGAGCTTCAGAAAAGATCTCCAAAGTGTAAAAAACTGTGCCAAGATATCAAAGTTTTCCATCAGAAGCCAAGAGATTCTGATATAAACTCTTAAAGACCCCCTGTGGTGAAAATAAAGTTTTTAATGTGTTTTTATGTGTCAATGTGGTGTTTTTAATATGCCTTAAGACAAGCCATTTGCTAATTCATAAGCCAACGCCATTGCTGAATATATTTTCTCCTTAAAACAGTGAACCAAAGACAAAAACAGTTTGAAATAATTGGTGTTTTTTACATCATAAACTACCTTGTAACCAATCAGGCTAATGTGCCGACAGGCTTTAGCATATCATCATTACTATGCTGCGAAGCAGAGGAGTCTCAAGAGAAGCCAGGTTCTCCCAGTATATTTTTCTATTGATACGAAAAATTATGTACATTTAGCAATATAGCAGATGAATTATGTATATGATGTATATTACGATTGTATGATAAACTTTCTCCACTGAGCTGTCTGACTCTGAGATGATGAATGGGAACATGGTTTGTGTACATTAGCAACACATTATTAGCTAGTTTGGCTCAAGCAAATGGCTAATCATATTAATTACCGTAATGTGTCCGACGTTGTAAAGAGCGATACATAAAACGCATTACCACATTCTGAAACGGTACGGGTAGAACCAGAGAGGTTACATTGGTGCCGTGACCCGGATGGGGGTGAGTTTACTGGTGGCCAGCTAGTAAGAGCTGAGTGGGCAAGGCTCACTTCCCTGACCTCAGAGGCGCACTGAATAACACTAGAGGCTGCGGTCTTTAAGACCGGGACACACCATGTCGACGGGCGGCCATTAGGCAATTGGCATTTGGCTCTAGTAGGATGTCGCCAGGGTTTTTCTGGGCCGATTCAGAACGTTGAATCAGCATCGGGCCGTCTTTTATAATAACAAAGAAGTTATAATTTTATGTAATCTTAACTGAGCTTTCACATGCATAACTATTTTCATAATAACATTTTGGCACAGCTTTTTGGCCAAAACACAGCCGACGAGAGGTGACAGCACAGTCGACTTTCGTCGTCACTGAGTTCTTTAATGTTGCCTTCGGTGAGCCCCGGGCTTGTTAGCGCACTTGCCTCCCATGCCGGAAATGGTGTTTCGAATCTCCCTCAGAGCTGTGTGAGTAGAACTGGAGGGGGTACATTGCTTCCGCCACCCAGATGGGAGGGAGGTTTAGGGGGTGAGTGTAATAGAGGCCAGTTAGTAAGAGCTGTGTGAGTAAACCTCACTCCCCTGGTCTCAAGTGGCGCACTAATGACTGACGCTAACGGCTGCGAATCTTTAGCATACTTGTTAGAGCACCCACCTCCCTTGCTAGAAACCCCGTTTGATTCCCACTCGGAGGGGTAACATATACTCTTACTGTTATGTCAACAACCTCATTTGTTACTATCTTTATTTCTTCTGAGGAATTTTAAAGAAACATCTGAGAACCGTTTTGGTCAATAACCAATAAACTTGCAGCTTAAAAGTCCTACTTTTGTGTCTGTGCCTGGTTTTACAACTCCAATCAAAGCTTTTAAACCTTCCTGTTGTTATTACTTGAAAAGTAAAAAAATACTTGAAAAGTGATTGCTTGAAAAGTGATTGCATGGGAGGCATGGATTATTACAACTTCTGTGATTTATATGAATGCAAGTGAGACACACACACACACAAATAGGCACACAGCTTATTTGGCTGTCCACATTCATGTTGCTAGGAAACAGAGTTTTCCATGAAGCTTTTTATTATTTTAGCGATATTGTTTATTTTCATTATTCAGACTTCAATGGTTGTATCGGTTGAGCATAAAAAAAGTAAATTATTTACTGACATATCACAAATGAATGTAGAAACTTCCCGTTGACTGACATATGGGAGAAAAAATACAGCTCGGCACTTATGAATCAGATGAATGCCCAGCTAAATTAAATGTTAAGTATGCAATAATCATTCTTTGGTTAGGGAGACATTTAGAGACAAATCATTTTGCAGAGTTCATGCAGAAAATAAAAGTAATGCTCACCCACACAACAGGAAATAAAATTCTGGATGGAGCTCATTACCTCTGATTCCATCCGGGCCCTTCAGGTCATACTGCATGTGATTGCACTAATTTCTAATGCTGCCGCCAATCAGCCGTATTCCTCATATTTTTCACAGTGTACTGAGGGCGCATCATAATACAAGATTTTTTTCTTAACCAGGTCATTTAGATGTCTGTCACAACTATATGAAAGTTACACATTGAGGATCCTGCTTTTGTGTTTCTCACAACCAAGTGATTTCTGTATATCAAGTAAACAACGAACATTGTCATTCTTATCAATGATTAAGGATGAAGAATATTTAATCTATTGTTGTTTATTTTTTTTAGTTTGTCACATTCCAGACTGTCATTTCTCAATTTATTTGAGCAAACACAAAGGACATATTGTACTTAGAAGCATATGTAACACAGAAAAATATGTATCAAAAGGTTGGTGTGGAGAAACCCCCACCTCTTCATCCTTTTAAAGTGATGACAAATTGCCTCTGTGTTTTAGTGTGAGCTGCAGTCTGCGGTCAATGCAAAATAAAATTCGCTGTAATGATCAGCTCACATTAGTGTGCATGATTAGATACTAAGACAAAAAGGCTATTACAATCTGTCTGACATAACCAATATAATTTTATTTAACCCCATTTGTATTGTATTAAGCAGCAATTTTGTTTTCTGGTGTTGCTAATCCCAGCAAAAAAATCAAAAAATCATGCTGAACTATTTATTTATTTTACAATTTGTATGATGGTGATGACAAACCATGTCTTTTACAATCAAAATATAAGGCTAATTGCATTAAACTATTTTCAAAAATCTTTAAATAACACAGTTTATGGTCCAATTCTCACTGTTAATTTATTACACTCATGCTGTTTGTGAAATTGCGTCTCGTAGAAAGTTTTAAAGGGGGGGTTGACTGTATTTCACTTTTTTGATTTTAAATAGTGTGTAATGTTGCTGTTGGTGCATGAACAGTATCTGCAAAGTTGCAGCGCTGAAAGTTCAGTGTAAGCAGAGAAATCATCTTTTAAAAATCAGGAAGTATAATTGCTTACAAAAACAACTCGATTGGGACTACAGCTGGGTTATGGTACGTCACTAACCCATACATTTGCATCAACCCCTCCCTCCGGAATATGCAGGAAAGGGCATGCGCATATTTCTGCGACTTGTCGAGTGAGTTGTGTTCACGCAGCTGTCAGGTATTCTGTGTGCGAGCTTCCCACGGAAGCTATACTTCGACAACAACAGATACAATTTATCTTTGATAATGTTCCTGAAAATGACGATGGTAATCTAGATCTCTGTGCTGCGCATTTACGGAAGACAGCTTCCAGAATCTCCACGAGTTCAACACCGGATTTAAGCAAGAAAATGTTACTAAAACATGAAGCACTTCCAACTTTAAAACCAGAGGCAGCAGTTGTTGGGCCACAACCTGTAAGTAGGCTAAGACTTAATCATTTTAAATGTATTTGCATGTATAATTCCAAGACGTAGCCTTGTGTTTTTATATATATTTTTTTCAAATGCCAGCGCTGGCTTTATACCCAGTGGGCTACTAGTTATGCTATTGTGTCTACGGCAAACGCGTACAAACATTATGGACCTGAATTTTGAATAAGTTCTAATGTTGTACATGTATTATTCATGTATATATGCTTTATGACTTTATTTTTGATTTGATCAAGAACGTAAACTTGCCAACGCTGTTTGTATTTAACATTAGTAGCCAGTCAGTTGCTATCGTTGCCAGTCAGATGCTATTGTGTAAAACAAACGAGTATATGGTTAAAAAATATAGCAAATTATCATTCAGAAACGTTTAGTAAGAGCCGTGTGTGGTGAGGTTCTGCTTGACTCAATTCATCGCGGCTTTCTCGGTCTGATTCTGCCTCACTGATACTGCAGTCTCGACATTATTATTTACGTGTATCCACCGTCTATGTTATCCAACTTTTGGCATGCCCGTTTCGCCCGTAAAGGTAATGGGCGTTAACCTTCCGGACAACGCGAGCGACAGTTTAGCCAATCACAACACACCGGCACAACGAACCAATCTGAGCCCGCTACGTGATTCTGAGGGAGTGGTTTCATAGAATCAGGAAGTCAACCGCTCGTCAGGGAAAGAGGAGAGCGCGGCTGACAATAAAGGTGAAGTTTATGCAAAAAAAACAAAACAAAACACGGATATATGTTATATTGCACCCCATAAACACAATCATGCAAAGAAAAAAGCAGTAAACCCCCCTTTAAAATGACTGATTGGATTTTATAATCTGTGTGGATTCATTGACTAATATTAGCATGCATATTACTAGGATAGCTGTTATTATAAAGCACCTATTAATGCCTTATTCTTCATGACCATATTCTAAATGTCTTACCCAATACCCAAACTTAGCAACTACCTTACTGACTATTAATAAGCAGTAGTTTATTGAAGCAAAAATCATAGTTACTGGTTAGTTAATATTGATAATTGGATCATTATCTATTCTAAAGTGTGGCCATAATGACAAAAGGTAACAAAACATATCTGAAACCTTATAAAAGAGGTGTCACTTTTTAATTAGGTAATAGCAATATAAAAGATCTCTAAGAATCTGTGCCTGACATTCGGATCTCTTTCCTCGTAATCGCTTTTCAAACGTCGCAGATCTTAAACCGGCTGTAATCATGGTCACCAGTGATGTGAATAAGGAAGGGACGCTCTGCACAGCTTTGGATCATTTGCATAATATTAATGAGTGAGTAACTGGGTTACAGGTATTACTTCTCTTTGGCCCTAATGAAGGAGACAAACAGCTTCCTGAAAGCCTAATGATGGCAGTCATACAGCCAGAGGCAAATACACACTACGCAGTCTCATTGGATGCTTACTGAATAGTTAACAATGGATGGACTGTGTTTGTTTATTACTGCTAGTTACATCTGGCCAGCAATGACAGAAATCACTCGTGCATATGGTATAAATAACAAAAGCGAAGAAGAAGGGTACATCAAATGAAGCACAAAACAATAATTTAGTTCAGTCCTGCACGTAACAGGTGTTTTTTCCCCTCCTAGACAGAAGTCATTAAAAATAAAGCAGCTCATATTTTAGGAGCAGCTGTGATAAATAGACATGTTTGGTTGCTATAGAAACCTCGAGGTTCATATGCCCATCATTACGTTTGGCTTTGAAATCAGTCGAAAAGGAAATAAAAACAAGACAGACCGAGAGGACGAATGAAAAACAATCGACTTTCTTAACATAGAGCAGTGAACTCATTCACCACATACATGTCTTTGGACATCACTTTGATCATATAGTGGTGAGTGGTCATGTGACCCAGACCCAAGAAGTCACATGCATGCTCAAAGTGATGTCTTTATGGGTGATTAGAGCAGTAAACATGTCCAGATAGGTAGAAAAAACCCATATCTTTAGTCATATCTCATTTATAGCTTCTGGTTTCTTTGCCTTTTCGTAAAGATTAAACTGACTTTATCGTTCTTTTTTTAACCACAGAGACCAAACCACTTTTACCTTTGCTGCCTGGAAATTGGCCTGAATGGAAAAGAAAAGGCCTTGTGATACCCCTTTGAGACAGAAAGGTAATTGTTGCATGATCTGCACAAAGACCTTCTTGTACTGAATTGTTAACACCGATAAAATTGAAATGTGATAGAGCAAGGTGTTAAGATTAGAGTCATCTAAAAGCCTGAATATACTATAAACGTCAGTAGGCGTTCAAGAGCTAACTGAGTCACTGGCCTCTTCATGGACATGGATCCCACCATCTGTTAAGATCTGGGGAAGTTAATAGATCAATAACAAAACTCTAAACATTCAGAACATTAAAGAGATAGCCTCCATTTGTTTTTGTGTTGTATTAATCTCTAAAAAATAATGTTGTTAAAGCGACCAATGACCAATTGAACTTTATGGGTGCAATTTCTTTCCCGTATTTTTTGAGACCGGTTGGGATAGGACATATTGAAGTGCTCTTCCTTTTCAACTTGCCTTTAATTCACAATCCACATTTGACAGGCTAATCATGGATGAAAACCACAACAACATTTTCAAAATGAATAAACTACAGCCACTTCCTCAGTAACTAATTGGTGGTTGGGAAAGGAAATTAATCAACAAACCATGATCTGCTGCTGCTTCTAGTTTAAAGGCAGATAGTAAATTATAAAATGTGCACACTACTATTCGAAAGTCTGAGGTAAGTTACTTGTGAATAACTTATATATATTAGTGCTGTCAAATGATTAAAATATTTAATCGTGATTAATCGTATTAATGTCATAGTTAGTTCGCGATTAGTCGCAATTAATCGCACATTTTTAATCTATTCTAAATGTCTCTTGATTTCTTTTTGTCCCATTATTTTTTTCTAATTTTAATGCTCTTATCAACATGGAAAAGTGGATCGGCTTGCTTTGTGCAAATGTTTTTTTTTTTTTTTATTGAAAACAACATTGGCATACTGTGTTAAAATTCACACTAAAATTCTCACTTGGAGCAAATAATCTCTCACACAACGTAACACTGTCTATCAATAAAAGGGTGAAAGAAATACTGACGAGGTCCTGATATTGACGAGGGGGCGAAGAATTCGCATCAGCTGTGTGTGTGTGTATGTGTGTGTGCTTGGCCATCATCAAGCGGTATTTCAGACTGGACGTGCTGCGATGATAATAGCTCAGTTCACAACGACAAAACACAGAGATCACTTTGGTCTTGTCAATGGAACCATTTGGCAACTTTTTAAAAGTAAACTTTCCATTCAGAATCTTATTGGCATCCATTTGGGCGTCTCGTGCTCGTCATCCACTCTATTCATGCTACTCACTCTACTCATGCAACTATTTGGCCGGCTCGCAAGCCTAAATGAGTGTGTGCGGTGTGCCTGTTGTTTTGTTTATGGTCTAGCTAGGTCCGCTTGCGCTTTTGGTCGACGAAGCAACAAAACGTCCTTGCGCGGCGCAAGCCATTGAAATAAATGGGTTTCATAGCGCAGCGTGCGCATACCGCGTACTGTTGCAAAAGCATATGCAAGAAAACTACAAAGTTTGCCAGGCCAATAAGTCCGTTAATTCGTGCAATAAAAAATTGACGCCGTTAAAATGGCCATTAAAATGGCCGTTAATAACGCATTTAACTGGCAACCCTAATATATATATAAATAGATAGATAGATAGATAGATAGATAGATAGATAGATAGATAGATAGATAGATAGATAGATAGATATAGATAGATAGATAGATAGATAGATAGATAGATAGATAGATAGATAGATAGATAGATAGATATAATATATAATAATATATAAAATAAATCTATATATAGATTATTTTTCTTTATGAAGACGGAACTACACTCCAAAAAATGCTAGGTTGTTTTAACCCAATTTTGTGTCAAATATGGACAAACTCAGCCATTGGGTTACATTTTTAAATTACAGTTTTAACCCAGCGTTTGGGTTTGTCCATATTTGACCCAAAATTGGGTTAATACAACCCAGCAGTGTTTAAAGTATATATACTGTACTTAATTTTTTTTGAAGCTGGAACTATGTATTTTTAAAAGCACAGACTCTAAAAAATTGGGTCAAACTTTGGGTCAAATATGGACAAACTCAGTTTTAACCCAGCGTTTGGGTTTGTCCATATTTGACCCAAATTGGGTTAATACAACCCAGCAGTGTTTAAAGTATATATACTGTACTTAATTTTTTTTTAAGCTGGAACTATGTATTTTCAAAAGCACAGACTCTAAAAAATTGGGTCAAACTTTGGGTCAAATATGGACAAACTCAGTTTTAACCCAGCATTTGGGTTTGTCCATATTTGACCCAAAATTGGGTTAAAACAATCCAGCATTATTTAGTGTGTCATTCATACAAAAACAAATTGACTTGATTGCATGGTTATTTGAACAAATGTCTTCTTTAGAAAATATATGATGCAGCGTCAGGTTTTCAAAAGCCTGTTCGTCTTTTAACGGGTTTTAAGAATGTGCTCTCATGGTACAGACTTACCTGTGTACGACGGTGCCAGAGCGGCATGCGAGTGTCGGGGGACTCCCTCCAGCGCCGGGGCTGGCCGGGGGCTCCCTCCTGGTCCTCAGGGACTGGCTCCTCTGCACCTGCCTGAGCACACTGCTCTTCAGATCCAGCAGTGTCGACATGCTTGTTCACTGTCTGCAAAAAATATCACACACTGCATCAGCTACGCCGTAGGAGAGGAGGAAAGGTGATAGAATGAGGGGACGTGTGGGGCCATTATCAGAGAGCACTTCTCATAAAGGCGGGAGCGGGCGAAAAACAATTAACCCAGCGTCCACCTCTCAGGCCGACCATTGGCTGTGCTCGCAACAGGCACGATGAGTAATTACAGGCATCATCCCTCCTTCTCGTCAATCCAGTTTATAAACACCGCTTTGCATAGGGCACATGCGGCTGCTGTCCAGTGTTAATTGACGTCCAGTGTCAGGCGCATTTGTCTTCAGCCACAGAAAGCAGTCACATGTGAGAAAAGCGAAGCCTGCAATTACTCTCAAATGTCAAGACGGAGGCAAATTTTTCACCCGTCAGCTCAGATGTGGTGCAGATGGAGATTGTGAGAGTTCGGCAGAGGCTCTTAATATGGTTATGACTGGAACCACAGGCTTAAACTCTAGGCCCTTAACCTGAGGAGTCTTGAGAGGTGAGAACAGCTACTTCTGGGTAGAGAGTGACTGGGTTTATGATTTCACTTGAGCCACATTCAGTCACATCTTTGGGAAAAGCTACAGGCTCTATTCAGAGATGAGAATCAAGGGGGCGGGGGTTACGCGTAAGAGACTGACAGAATGAGTGAAGGAGAATAATTTTGATTGAGATGTCACATGCAGATGTACAAATAGTTCTTTCAGCTCATGACAGTTTGCCTTTGTCAAATCTCTAAATGTTCCAAGAGAGGAGTTTCTGAAGCCCACTGTCGTATCAGTTGTTTTATGCAATGACTCTATGTTTTCTTGGAGATCTAGCGTGTCCCTGGTGCATTCATAAAACTATATCGGCATGCTTTTGGAACAGATATATTTTTTCTGAAGATTTAGCTTTTTAAATCACCGTAGACTAGTTTGGACCAGTTTATATTGCAACATACATTCCAGATTGACCAAGTCTTGGATACAATCAGTTGAGAATAGCATGAAGGTGCATCAAAATGCCTTGTTTGCGAAGATGCAACAAACTGGTAATTTATGCTGATTACAAGTTTAGCTAGTTCAGGCCATTTGCAGGGTTGTTTTGATTTGAACCCAGCTGGGAAAAAAAAACATCTTAGCCTAAGGATTTGCAATCCTGCTTCTGGTGGACCACCTTACTGCAGATTACTGAAGACATTGATTAGCTGGTTCAGATGCGTTTAATTGGGGCTGGAGCTAAACTTTGTAGGATAGTGGCTCTACAGTAGCAGATTGGACACCCTGTCTTAGCTGGTTGATGAACTTAGCTGGAGCTAAAGAATGCTAAAAACTGCAGTCGCTAGCATCAGGCGCTAGCACGCCTTTTGAGGCCAGGGTAGTGAGGTTTACACGTACAGCTCTTACTAGCCTATACGTCCAATAAGCTGCCCGAGTGTGTTTCACAGCGATGTACGAGCGAACTCATGTGACGTCATTTCAGACAAAATCAGGCCGAGAGCAAAGTTATTTTGGGAGTTCGAAACAGCTTGCCAAAGCGAACTCTACTAAACACCTTCATACTGAGCGTTGGTCCATGGCAGATTACGTAATTGGTAGGTGTGCACTGAGGCTCCACCTTCTTTCATGTGGAAAATCTTTTCTGGTTCATTTGGTCTGCACAGTCGGTAAAGGTCAGACCGTCTGTGATGAACACACTGGAAGCAGCTTTACATTGAAAAATTAAAAAAAAATTTGAAAATGCTTTGAAAATTAAGTTGTACTTCCAATGTGAAACGAAACACTTACACTGTTTTTCGTGTTTAATATGGTGTGGCGTTACTTTACTGAAATGCCGTAGAGACTTGTGCAAACGTCCACATCGCTATGATCAGATGCTTTATCAAATGACTTTTTCTGTTTTCTCAAGTTTGTTGCGTGTTAATTTTGTTATTGAGAGGAAAGTGCATATTTACATATTCATCTGAACTGTTACTCTCAGCAGTGTGGGTGGAGTGCAAATGTTCGATGACAGTATATTGCTGGTTCACCCACTAAACCTCACTCCCATCCAGGTTACGGCACCAAATGTAACCAGTCCTACTCAGACCCACTTCAAGCATGATTCAAACCGAGGTCTCTAGCGCAGGAACAAGGACGCTAAAGACGGCACCCGCTAACATCAATCGCAGGCCTCTTGAGGCCAGAGGCATGAGGTGTACATGCACAGCCAGCCCATTCTCATCCCAAGGCGTCATATACTGACGCTTTTGACCAATGCGTTTACATTTCACGCACATGGCACCCTTTAGCACGTAAATATGAGATGCAGATATATATGGGCCAGAGGCGCCTCCTAGTGGTCTAACCCTAACACTACCCAGACCTAAACCTACCCATAACCGAAGCGTGTTATATTGACGCTAAAGGGTACCATTGAGATATATACGCATCGTCAAAAGCGTCACTATATGACGCCCTGGTATGAGAATGCGTTGGCACAGCTCTAACTGGACTGCATCTGTTACATGAACACAACAAACCCATGCATGCAGCTCACTGCTAGAAGATGGCTGACAAATGAAAACAATGTCTTATAAAACCAGCTTAAATTATTGAACATGATTGCAAGCCTCTGACAGAATGGAATTATATACAACTAAAAAAAATGGACTGTTTTCATACACAACATGATTTTATGTGAAATATGTTAAATAGGCACTGACTTTTAGCAACTAGCATCAACTTGTGGTATAGTGTTATAGTGTATACCAGCCTTTGGTCTAGGTTAACGGGTTACATTCACCAAAAAATTAAAATTCTGTCAGTATTTACTCACCCTCATGTTGTTCAACCCGTAAGACCTTCGTTCATCTTCGAAACACAATTTAAGATATTTTTGATGAAATCTGAGAGCTGGATCACTCCTGCATACTAGTCCATAGGCTTCTTGAGGAATTGAAACTGAAGTGACTAAAGTGGCTCAATCTTAAGTTTATCAAATGACGAGAACACTTTTTGTGTGCAAAAACAAACAAAAATAACAACTTTATTTCAACTATTCATTTACTTCTCTCTCTGCCTCGAGTCAAGTAAGCTTTTGTTATTGTACGTCACATGCATCACACACATGACCAGCGTCGGCCAATAGTGAGCCTACGTGTGACGTAGCTCTACGCAATAACACTCACGTTAACTGACTACAGGCCCATAGAGAGTGAATAGTTGAAATAAAGTCATTGGGCCCTATTTTAACGATCTAAAACACAAGTGTCAAAGCGCAAAACGCAACTTTGTGGGCGGATCGCGACGCTGTTGCTATTTTCCCGGCAGGATAAATGCCTCTTGCGCCTTGCGCAGAATCTAAAAGGGGTTGGTCTGGAGTATCATCATTATTCATAGGTGTGGTTTGGGCGTAACGAAAATAAACCAATAAGAGCGTCATATCACATTCCCTTTAAGAGCGTGATGAACGAGGTGTGCTTGTTCCATGGCGCAATACTATTTTAATGGCGTATTTATCAGGCACGCTTCAGCATCGGTTTCTACATCCGAAGGAGATACATTTTCTCGTCAGGGCCATAAAAGAAAGAGAATTGACATTGGGGATGAGACAAACCCAGCCAAATTAGCTTCGGTTAAACATGCATATAATAATTTGGGTAAATGTTTAAGCTTTATGTCTATTTTTTCCATTGTCATGGACACAACAATGATTTCCCTTATGTTTATATATTTTTCCTTATAATAATGTATCATTTGCAAAAAGTAAAATGCATCTGTTTTGATGAGAGAATCATCTACAGTGTATGTGCGCGTTGTTCACACTCTGTATTATGGCCAAGCATGCGCTCTTAAAAAAGCATCTGAATGTACGCGCAACGCGCCTCTGACTTTGGAACAGTTTTTTTCTGGTCAGTGGCGCAATTGTTTTCTGGAAGTGTAAAATAGCACCAGGGATTGTTTTGCGCCAACACACGCCTCCTTTTTGCGCCGATCCGCCAGGGAGCGCAAATTCATTTCCTAGTTTACCGACGTGTGTCTGTGGAGGAAAGAAGCCTGCTTTGCGCGAGTGCAAAATAGGAATGATAAATGCATCAGTGCAAGATAGAGCCCATTATTTTTGTTTGTTTTTGCACACAAAAATGTTCTCGTCACTTGATAAAGTTAAGATTGAGCCACTTTAGTCACTTGGACTATTTTAACGATGTCTTTATTAACTTTTTGAGGCCGGCAAGTTTCAGTTCCTCGAGAAGCCTATGGACTAGTATGGAGGAGTGATCCAGGTTTCAGATTTCATCAAATATATCTTAATTCGTGTTCCGAAGCTGAACGAAGGTCTTACGGGGTTGGAACAACATGAGGGTGAGTAAATACTGACAGAATTTTCATTTTTGGGTGAACTAACCCTTTAAGATCATGTCTGGTTCCTCTCAGCTCAACACGCCTGCAAGACACGAAGGAGAGGATGCGTTTGCTTTTCACCTTCCTTTAATCTGACCAGACGTGCATTAAGAAATGTCAAAAGATGGGCCAAATCAAAGCAGTCTATCTGAATCTCAGCACCTTCTCGACCCCTCCACAAATCAGACTCCATCAGTCGCTGTGCTGGAATCGAGCATAATGCACATTGAAGGGCACTGCAGTGCATTCACCTGAATTCTCAGATCTTACTGGTGGCAATTAGCACCAGGCCACCGAGCAGCTGCTTCCCAGGTGAACACATTTCAATTGACGCACTCCGCCACCTGAATTGAATGTCACTCCGTCGCAGTCATCGGCTTCAATGAAAGGCGAGAACTGACATGCTACCAAACTCAAGACAACAACTGCCATAGCCGAGAGCAGGAACATCGGCTCCTTCTCACCAGGTCATCCCCGCTGAGCCGCTGTCCCTCGCAAAGGCTCTTGGGCCACGTGAATGACACCACTGCTCAATAGAGACGGTAAGCCCGGCAGTCAAAGGCTTCTCGGCTGGGACGGAGGGGTCTCTATGGTAACGGTTCAGCAAGAGGAACCAGCCAATGCAGGTACACAGGATTCAACAAAAGCTGCACAAATCATCCTCTTCTTTTGCTTATATCACCTTTTGTCGGGGCATTTAAGCTAGCAGAAGTGACCAGAGGATCATCTTCTATTTCTAAACTTGCAAGTGAACGTTAAGAGCGCCACCAGCAGATAAGCAATATTGCTGATATGCTTCTCTCCTCAGCGATTTCAATTTCTCCAAATTGCTACCAAATTGTTTTATTGATTTCATAATCTTCTTTTACATAGATTCCCACTCTCATTCATATACAAAGGCTAAACGGCTGCTTTTGCATATGGATTTTCATTCTCATTCATAGAGATGAGTTAACCTTCTGATCTTTGTCAAGCAAAATGAGGCAGGGCTGCTGTATAATGCTTTCATTCAGTCTGACACACAAGCCTCACCAGAGCCTATTCCTCAGACCTTCATTTATTTGTGACAAATTCTTTCTGAAAAGATATGCCATCCAAGGAAGACCTTTCAGACTACAATGAGGTTTTCCAGGTCAGTATGTGTCTTTTTTATGTGAGATGTGGCATCATCAGATAGCAAATCAGGTTCTGTATTGCATTACTTTTCGAGTTTTTCAACATAAATCATATGTGCTGGGAAACTCTGCATGCTCTTTGACACTATTTCCTATCTATTCTATTGCTCTCTGCCCAGTAATCCAACAGGAACACGGTTTTCATAATAATTTATGATGGCAGGCCCTGTGATTGTCATAGACACAATCACTGCTCTCTCTCAAACAATGAATGAATAAGCACTGGATAAGCACTGAGAGTCGGCCCATAACCGTGCTCTCCAGTATTTCATAAATTGAAGAAATGTCAAGTGTCCTTCTGATTATGAAGCTTTGAATGGTAGGGTAAAGGTTACCTGTAAGGGTGGATTTTTTTTCACTTCAATAATTAAATGATATACACAAATGTATTTAATAATATAACCTGCCTATAGCCTTAAAGTAATCCAATCAAACCAGACCTACCATTTTTCCCAAAACGCGTCATCTTTATTGGTTGTGTGAGTATGGAATACCTTATGTTTTTGTCATATTTTTAATGTTGACTCATTTACCTGGACAAAGAAATTCAGGGTTATTTATAAGCAAAAGTCTGGAGGCAATCGACACTACAATTGGATATAATTGGTTTGTGCGCCTCTTGCGCACATTCATGAAATAGAGTCTGAATGAGCGAAATGATGGCTTTAATGGAAAAGACTAATTAAAAAGTAAGTAAACAACTCGGCCACTTAGATATGTCACGTCAAAATCAAACTTGAAATGGCCTGAAAACATGATGACTGTGGGCGGTTTTAACTGAACAGTTTGGGAAATTTAAAGGTACATCTTCGTGTCTGTGACAAACGGTGTTTATTCAGAGCTTCATGATTGATGAAAGTGTTATAAGACTATTAAAAAGAACAGCTGAACATCAGTTCACAAATAAAATGTATTGTCTAAATTGTTACTGCCTTTAGTTATTATTTTGAAATAAATATAAAAATGTGTAAAATCAGTAACTTGATGAGATTTATACTTGTTTTAAATAAATAGCACATTGATTACACAGGCCTAGTTAATTTGAATGAATACATACACTGTAAAAATGAATATCCCTTTATCTAATCAATAAACTTGTGGCAAAATATTACAAGCAATATTATTTATTAAAATTAAAATTGAGTTATAATTAATCAAATTATTCCTTAAAAATGAACCATTTAAAATGAGTAAAGATTATACCAAAAAATTAACAAACATATCTCACTAACATACAGTTGTCAAAGGTTAATTAAGATCTTTATTTTATATTGCCAACATTAAAGACACCTGATGTTAACAAGCAAGGTCACTTTAAGGAGAAAACCAATTAATTTTAAAACAAACACCAATCACCATAATGGTGACTTAAATTTATATTTTTTTGGTTGTTGTTGTAAATTTTACTCATTTTAAAAGGTTCAAATTTTGTATTAGATCAAGACATATTAATTTTTACAGTGTAATAGACTTGTATTTTTGTTTTTTGATGTAGTTTATTTGACCAGGAAAAAGTGACAACATTTAAGTGTAACTGGGACACGATTTGACATTTGATTTATAAAAAGATAACCGTGAAAAAAATAATATTATAATACTTTCCACAGAATGTCTTTTAGCATAAGCTTATTCGCATAATGAGACTTAAGCAATTTAGAAATCTACCTCTGTCTAATATATTAGTCAAAAGGAAACTATTTCTGGTTTGATGTGAATGAATTGGTACTTACTAGTTACTACTATTGCTGGGCTGTGGGGGTCCTAAGACAAAAAAAGGTTAGGAAACACTAACAAAGGGAGGAACGGGCACATATCATTACAATCTAGAAGTCGATAAGACCAATAATCCTCCAGGCTGTGATAAAGGTGTATGGGGCCATCAGGGGATCTATGCCAGCTTATTCTCCCACCTAGGCCATTTTCACAGAGCCAATCTGCAGTGTTGATCAGACGTTCAACGTCAAGACATAGTATCACAGAGAGCGGTCTCACAAGTGGGATCGAATCGAACTCGAAACCCATTGGTCTCTCTGAAATGAAACTTAAATAAGAATATCTATAGTTCTCTCTGTGCAAGATGCATTCGAGATGTTTACAGGCATTTACACTCACCATGTGATGGAACAAATCAGATAGACGTCCAGTGACAGTCATTTACGAGTGTGTTGTGTAACTGGATGCTGAACAATGACAGTTCGCCCTGTTCCAAAAATTCGTTGCCTACATAGCAACTTCCCTCAAATTCAGTATCCTATAATCATCATGGCACCTCAAATGATTTAAAAAACTCTCTGCATAAGCCATGCACACACTAAAGCAGAAAATGTCTCCCTGCGTGCACTAAAAAGACTCCTGTCGATAGTGTGCACACTCTATACAAGTGATCGCTGACTAGGTGCGTAAATTCGAGATTGTTCTTCTCCCTGATCCTTGAATACATTTGCTCGCATACAAACTAGATGGCTAGATTCTTGACAATGTGTTAACAACAACATGCCGTCATCTCACAAGTCAGCTCAGTAGATGAATGGCCTGCACTATGTGACTTCTTGCTGCAAACCAGCTTAAATCAATCAAAATCTTTGAGTCCTGTACTGTGTTTATAGCAATAGGCAGCAACACAAATAGCACTCTGTATAGGGGACTTGAGGCACAGTTTGACATCGTTGCTGAGGTAACACTGCAATATTATGATGCATAAATAAGGCAAAGAACTGAAATTTTGAGTTATTATTATTATTATTATAACATTTCATTTTTTATTCATTTGTAATGGAACCATTATGTCCAATTGACTTAAAAATGGCATGCAGTGTCTTTGTCCAAGTTGCCCTCCTTTACTATTAGGATAATTACATGGCTGGCCGCCATTGGTGGATTTAAGTCTTAAAACTCTAGATGGCGCAGGCTAATAGATCCTTAACTCAATCTGTTTGCAATCACATCATTCTCTAGAGTCTAGTGCACAGGTGATTGGTTCCTGCTGAATCAGTAGCTAAGGAACTCACTACTCCACCTTCAAATACTGGGTCAGCATTCGCTGTAGCAGTACAACATGCTTTCAAAAACCCTCCACCTTCCCCAGCTCCACCTGTATAGGTCTGCTATGAGTAATTCCTGTATTTTTGCATTATCATGTATTATCATGCAGCTATTCAACGCATTCTCATCCTTTTATCGTCATATAGAACGCTATATGACAAAACGGCGCTATACTACGCACATGGCACCCGTTATCGTTAATATAACACGCGCTGTGATGGTTAGGTTTAGGTCTGGGGTAGGTAGTCTCATATTACGCTAAAGGATTTATTGGATTTATTATGACTTGGGTTCGCGTGTTATATTAACAATAAAGGGTGCCATGTGCGTAGTATAGCGCCGTTTTTGCCTATAGTTTTCTATATGACGATAAAGGATGAGAACGGGCTCATCTATTCCACCAAGACCAAACATTTAACATTGTTTTTTTATTTTTTATTTTTATTAATTTATTTTTTTAGCCAAAGGATCCACACAATACTGCACTGAAATTTGGTCGAACCAAAGCATCTTAGGAAGCAGCTTAATTTATGCTGATTTTGAAAAAGAGCTATTTAACTGGTTTTCTTTTGGACACTTTGTTATACAAAACTTAAAGGTCCCCTGACATGAAATTTTCACTTTCTGAGGTTTTCATTAATATTAGTTCCCCTAGCCTGTATTTGGTCCCCTCGTGTCTAAAATTTTCAATTGGTGTAAACCGAGCTTTGGCTATTTTTCTCTTCTCTGCAGCTCAGACGCGCTGATCTTTAATCTCCTCGTTATTACGTCATAACGAGGAAAGGTTACCTCCCCTTTCTCTGCTTTGCCCGCACTGAGAATTTGGCTCGCCCATGAGAAAACGAGCAAGGAACAGGAAGTACGAACACGCAGGCGCGATTTGAGTTTTTCCTCGAGAGATATCATGGCTTGCAAACGAGCGAAGCATGGCAGTTGATCAGTGTTCGGATGTTCAAATGAACACAAAAGTATTTTTTTAATTCCTTCGTCTGAGCCTCTGAAGAAACAATGGGTTCATTTTATTTTCTCTGGAAATGTGCCGACACAACTTCCCAAAGTTTTGTATGGTCCAACATTTCACCGACGACTGTTTCCTCAACTCAATGAACGTCTGAAAATAAATCGATCGAGCGACCAAGCAACAATATCTGATGTGTAGCTTAATTGCTCAAGTTCAGACAGGTAAGTTAATCTTTCTCTCAAAATCGTTCAATACTGTTTATGCATAAGTCAAGCCAGTGACTAAAATATCAACATCACATCGTTTCTTTTAGTAGGATGAAAATAATCTTACTTGAATTCTGGACAAATTATAAAGATAGTGACCAGAGAACAATCTTTCCACACAGCGCAAGTTTATCTGGACAACTCGTTATGAAATCAATGATGCACGTTACACTGCACAACGAAGCTCTTACTGTATGTATCGTGTTTGCATTGGTGAAAGCATTAGAGAGAGTGCAGAAACTGCGTTACAATGATAAGATCTTCATTCTCGCGATCAACAGACCATCCTCTGCTTGCTCAATGCTCATCACAGCAACACTTTATGTGATGGGGAATAGATCTTAAATACTTTAAAAACATTCTCACGATTCGTTAATCTCGATAGCTGTAATAGTAAAAACGTATAATAGCTGTAGTAAAAATATTCGAGAAAGTTTTGCATGTAATACATAGCTATTTCATAAGCAAGCATGTCAGCCAATCACAGCAGTGGGCGGTTCCACTGAATCCCACAGCAGACACGCCCCTTCAAACAGAGTGTTCAAATCAGAGGCTAAAATCAGGCTAGGAAAATTGCCTTTTATTACTAAATTTTGACCCAGGAAACATTATAAAATAATAAAATAACCCCAATGTCAGGGGACCTTTAATTGTACATAACATTACACCATGATTCTACTTTTTGTCTACTGCTCTTTGCACTGAAAATAACAGAAGTAAGATGGTAAGATTTTCTAGACCAAAAAAAATAAAAATAAATAAAAATCCCTCTCAAAGAGTGTTTAGAAATAGTGTTTGCCTGTTAAAGGGACAGTCCACCCAAAAATTTCAATTTCTGTCATTATTATCTCTCACTCTCATGTCATTCCAAACCCAGTGTGACTCTTTCTTCAGTAGAACAAAAAACTAAACTCTTGACAATGGCTGTTAAGATTTATGACAAAAAAACTATATATATATATATATATATACTGTATATATATATATATATATATATATATATATATACTGTATATATATATATATATATATATATATATATATATATATATATATATATATATATATATATATATATATATATATATATTATTATATATTATTATTATTATTTTTAACATGATCTATATTCCCAGGCTTCTGCAACCATAAGATAGTTTTGTGGTTCTCTGGTTTAACTGATTGACTTTTTCAGTGAATAATGACTTAAATTTCAGTTTATTCATCACACAATGCTTTACAGTACATTACTGATGCATTGAATGATGAGTACTTTAAAGTACTCCCTCATCTAACTATCTTAGTGAAAGAATGATGCATTGTATGGTGCATTTGGGACCTTATCAGGAATTATGATATCTCCTTATCTCTGTAACATAGATTTGTAATGAGATGAGAGTGAGTAAATGATGACAAATTTTGCAACTATTGCAATTTATACAATTAATACAGATATTTTCCAGTTATCAGGTTGTGTAGTCCAGGGGTTCTCAACTACAGTCCTCGCGACCCACTGCTCTGCATATTGTGTATGTCTCCCTTGTTTAACACACCTGATTTATGTCTATCCTAACGAGCTGAGGATCTGAATCAGGTGTGTTAAACAAGGGAGACGTGCTGCGTCCCAATTCGCATACTATCCGTCCTGAAATAGTATTCGAAAATAGAATTAGTACGTCCAAAACCGTAGTATGTTGAAATGAGTGTTTCAAAGATACCCGGATGGTCTACTATTTCCGGTCAGAATCCGAAGTGTAGATCGGTGCACACTCTAACGGCTGATATTGCCCACAAACCATTGCGCGGTGGACGAGGATTCGGTTAGAACTACAAACACGAGTAAAAGTGTAAAAAACTACAGACACGGAGGGCGCGCGAGTTGTGTAGAGAGGTTTAGATAAACAGGTTTGAGTGATTAATTATCAGTATCTAACCGGACGAAAATGAATTTATTCAATGTTGTCCACATTATATTGCATATGTAGCAGCATTGTGAACGTTTGTAAGACACGTTTAGCCATTACTTTTTAAATGCATCATTATATTCAAATTGCAAACACGAGGAGAGTATCTGCATGAAAGACCCACGACTGGCAGATGAACGTGCTCTGAAACGGTAGGAAATCAAATTAGATAGAATGGGGGATTTTAACTGTGACAAGATGATTGACAGGGCAGTTTACGGTGACAGGATGCACGCAGCACGCGACAGAGCCGTCCGTTAAAGATGACGTGATAGTATGTCCCAAAGCTTGCCTACTCTTTTGCTGCGCACTCAAAAGTATATACTTTTCTTCACAAAAAGAGTACATACTTTTAGGGCGTAGTATAAGTAGGCGAATTGGGACGCAGCAATACACAATATGCAGAGCAGTGGGTCGCGAAGGACTGGAGTTGAGAACCCATTGGAAATGTACCTTGTGATGCTTATTTCATGATGTGACAGAATAAAACAATAATATTACAGATTTATTTGAACTTTTATGGTCATGGTTTTAACAGGGCCACTGTTAGAATGAAAGTGGAATAGATTCAAGTACTCAAATCAGCAGCAAATTTCAAGCTGCCTTTTTAAATTAGGCAGAAATCTGTCAGTCAACTAAAGTGGAGCAGCTGATTATTGGGTAAAATAAAGGGTAAACGTCACGAGCCGTCATGATTTTGGAGACTGGTGAAACATGGATGGACATTTGCAAGCCAACAGCTCCAATAAAACACAATTTAACTTCAAAATCAAAGACCCTCTTAAACTCCAAAACAGCATCTGACAGCGGCACATTAAAATACAGTCGATGACTCGCTGCAAGAAAAGTAAAACAATTCATCTTGTCTTTCTCTGGCTATACTGAGATGTTCACGGCAGCTCACAGAAAGACAGATGAGAGGATATGGAGAGCTGTCTTTCACCTGTGGCAAAAGCTCTGCTCGCACGCCTGCTGCAAGCCCCCATTAAGAACAGCACAGATTTAAACTGTCAATCAGAGACCAAAGGGGAAGTCTGCCAGAGCTTTCACATTAAATTACACTGGGACAAGCTCATGTGCGAGCGAATGCTTCTCTATGGAATAAGAAAGACGTTTCTTATGAATTTCCATCTTGAAACTTCAATCTTGTATAAGATATTTCTGAATTCTCAGCATTTCTAAATTATTTTCCACTCACATTCATTTCACTAAGATCATCAAAGTTGTTATATAAACCACTGTCTTAACTATCTTAGTCCATTTTGACATTTAATTCTAAAGCTTTTTTTTTTTGCATTGAACTGAAAAGTTTTTGTACCATGTTTACATACATATATAGACTTGATTTATAATTTGCCTTTTTGGATTGTCAACCTTATCTTCTGTCTATATGTGTTGTTGTCTTGGAAACTAACTCCCTTGTGCACCATTGCACCGTCAACACATTAGGGGGGGGTGGGGGTAAAATAAAATGTTCGCATTTTGATGAAAACACTTATAGGCATTCTAAGTTATCCAACACACGTATTTCAAGTATTCCTGCATTATTTCTACTTTTGGTTGCTAAAACTCACACACATTTTGGAGAATTTATTTTATTATTATTATTTTTTTTTGTGGGGCTGTTTTATAATTCATTATTATATACAATATGTACGATTGAATATGATATGGAGCAAAATACAATTAGCCTATGTGCATTACACCACGATTGTACTTTTTACAAGCTTTCATTGCCAGAAAAAAAGCTAAAAAAAGAGCTGCGCCCTCTGAAAGCTACTTTGCCACCTATAACATCTGTTGAGACATAGCTACAAGTGTTTAACAACTATAAGACATAAACACCTGAAAGACTCTAAAGAAAACATTAAATCAAATGCTTGGAAATGTTAAATAATTATTTAATGCAACTAAAACGCAGTTCAAACACACAATAACCCATTATGCAGACTAAAATACAAACATATTGCGATTTATTTAAACAGAAACCCTGCAACAACACGAGGGAGGTATAAAGCAAGACTAAACAACATATAGCCCACACTGACTTATTCTCACAGAAAATAGATTAGTAATACTTCCCGCTCATGCTTGTTAGACTATAATTCCCCCGTGTTAAATTAATGAACATAATTCAGGCACGTATAAATCCATATAAATGCGAGTATCTCACCTGTGGATTTCTCATTCACTGTTGTGCGATGCGCGCGCGACTGTTTCCGTGCGTCTCAGACTTTTCTTCTCCCATCGAAATCTACGCAACTGGTTGGTGGTATATCTCTTTAAGACGGGAGATGTCAACTAAGCAATAAACGTTAATTTGTCCTCATCTGATGACAGGAAAACGTTTTAATTTCTCCGAGACGTTTCCGTCTGCTCTCGTGCGCACCGGTATAATCCATATATGGTAAAGGGAAGTGCCAGACTAGTTTGCATGCCTCGAGCTGTTGCTGAGGGGCTGTCAGTCGCTTTGCCAAGAAAGACTGTGTTTTATACTGTTACTGAACAAGAGCATATTTCACTGGTATGGGTAGAGCATGTACTATAACATTAAATGCACATCAGAGACTTACATGCAAAACCGGAAAAAAACAAACATCAGGTAAAACCTATACAGAAAGTGTGAATACAGCAAGTCAGCTGCTTTATGTAGAGAATAATAGATTCTCTATAATAGTTACATGAGTATTGCCTGCCAAACAGATGAATATCACAATTTGGACAGCCTACAATTTTACAAATCAGCCTAATAATTGACTCTCCCTTAACTGTGGGTTTTGCATGCTGTGCCGTTGCATAACTTGGGCAAATTTCACAAAATCTCCATAAAAAACTCCAGGCTATTGTTTTCAGAGCTCATAGAAAGAAGGCCACAGCCAAGACTTGGCATTTATGTAGGTCTTCTCTATTTTGTTCGATTAGACAAACCAGTAGGAGGAGGTGCTACCCTGCAGACAGTAGATCTGAGACATTTATTAGTATGAGTAAAACAGAAGCGTGGACCCGAGCTTCCAAACAGTGCGGTGACTCATACTGTCACAGACCAAACGTGTGAGAGCCTTGTGATCATGGACATGTGTGTGAGAATATGATGAAACATGATGTTTTTAGTCCTTGGAGCCAGGGAAGAAACCAAAGGACATTGAGGATGAAAATTGCCTCTACTCTAAGATGTTTTATTTTACTTATTCTTTAGTGTTGTCTCACGATTAAATGTGCACATGTGACGTGTGTATAGATTGGGTGTTCTCTCAAATTAGCCCACTTTCTGATTAATATATAGGCTGATTTTATTGAGCTGTGGATATTGATTACTGGTCTTTCAACATGGGAAACTAGATTAGAAATAGATTAGTGTCAAAATACCTATTGGAATAGCCAACATCATGCTCAACAGACAATTCTGGCAAGTCAATTCAGGAAATTAAAGCATAATCTTTGCCAAATGCCAGTTGTTAATTATAAACGCATCCCTCGGGTACTTTAGAGACCCGGGAAGTCATTCACTACCCTCCTCCTCGTTATTTTTTTTTATAGATAGACATTAACCTTCATTGTATTCCTCAATCAATTAATTATAAACAATATAACATGAAAGAAATTATAATGGAATGCCTGTTTTCCCATTCATTTATATTTCTTCTGCACAAACAATACCTGAATCTTTGGTGACTGAAAAGGTGTAATTTACCTTTATTCCATAAGGTGGCAATGTTTGATACACGATTTGGGCTGGATCCCAAATGGCACACCTCGGCCTTGTGGACCTCCTTCGAGTTCACATTTGGTGACGTCGAAAAGTGCAGACCTAAGGGGCGCAGGCCTCGAGTCCACGCAAGAGTGTATTTTTGGACAGGCTTGATGACATCATGTCACCGAAAGTCAAACAGCCACGAAACTCCTCCCCTCATTTATCTGATTGTGCGTTCACGACTTTGCAATGATTCCTGGGTAGGTAACTCGTGTGGAGGGTGCGAAAGTGACAATTGGGACTCAGACTCGTACACTTGGCGAGCAAGCACAATTTAAGCCCATCGAGACCGCAAGTCCACATGAAGTGTGCCATTTTGTCAGACTGATCTCATGAAATGGCGTATGTATGACACGCCAATTCGTATTTCCATTTTTGGCGTGCTATCAACACGCATAATTGCTTTTCAGCGTGTTTATGAACGCCATTGACTTAACGTTATTGCTAATAAATATATGAGCGTACCCCAACCCCGTCCCTAAACCCGTCACTGGGGTTAATAGCATTTATGAGTCTTCCCCACCATCCTAGGAAAAAAATATCGCTCCCCAGATGTAGATCTACATTTTGCTTTCGTTCGCTCGGACATTTAACGGCGTGTACATACACGCGAATCACTCGGGTCGGACATTAATGGCGTAGACATAGACGCATACACGCGGATAGCTCAAAATGCGTGTATAACACGCCACTTGTCTTGAAATTGGCGTGTATGTTTACGCAAAAGTCATGATGTCATGTTGTATTTTGGGATTGAGCCTAAGCGCATGCCCCAAGTGCACCAAGTGCTAAAAGCGTTGTCCATATTCTTTTAATGAGAATGGGTGTGTTTTGGGCGTAACATGAAATAAACCAACCAGAGTCTCATCTACCATTCCCTCTTAAAGCCAGTTGCGCTCGCACTATGGCGGATTGCTATTTAAATGGTGGCATTTGCAAGCAGAAAGACTGAACGCGTCTCCAGAGCAGGTTAAAGCGTGCAAGCAGACCATCTATGGCACAATGGATTCCACAATATCGTTACGTACACAATACTGATTATTAACATTGTAATCCTTTTGTTTTTAATATTTGGTTAGTTTTTGTGCTGCTGCACGTACCTATGTGTCTATTAAGCAAAGTCTATATGCATTGTGGACCCGCCTATAGGTGCACAATACTAACAATGTGGCGCAAGACGTGAAAATGATAACTGCGTTGGGCTGAAACTAGCAAAAAACACTTGCGTCGCACTTGGTGCTGCATTGCGTCGGGTGTATGAAAGGCATCATAGTTACTGCAGGCAGAAAAAAAGAATTGGAAGTATCGTCAGCAAAACTTGAGATGGCTCAGCGATTTACTGAAGGGCAAGTACTGAATGCAATCAAATATTAGTGTCTCTGTCACTTGATGGTGGATCTGGGAAAGCAGTCAGGGATCAAAATATTGATTTTGAAGATGCTAATTATATTTTTGAGAATGTTAGTGATTGCGAACATGAGCCAGTTCTGATGAGGAAAGTGATGGTGATGATGATCTCCTTAAAAACATCTCCTTATTAGATATATTAGGTAGAGATCCATCCGTGTTAAATATAGATCCAGGTCGCTGAAGAACCCAATATGCAATAATGATTGCCGAAACATTCATGCATTAAGGGTTAAAGGAGCTATATATATAACTTTTCTTCTAAAATGAATCCTTTTTTTATTGCCTGTGTGTGAGGGGGTTGTAATCATACATTACAATGATTCACTTTTCGGGTTTTGCTATTCTCTAAAGCGCAGTATTTCTATTTTCGTGAAGTCTCCAGGTCAGATTTTCTTCAAAATTCAATAGATGTGACGCGCATGTGCGCTCCTGAGTCTTTCTCCTTTTTATATACAGTCTATGTGATGGCACTGCAGCAACGACATGGAGTCTGATAACACCAAAAAACGACATGACTCCAGCACAACACACACTCTAACACAAACTCCACATAAATACAAAAAAAAACAAAAAACAAAAGTGTATCTGCTGAAGCTCATCAGGCCAAACGTGAATCGGATCGACTTGCGAAAACATGGATCAACATCGGCAGAGAGTTTTAATTATAGAGACTAAGACCACAGCTATGTTTATTGGGATAAATTAAATAAGTTTTCAGATATGCTGAAATAATGGTAAACTGTAATGAAATAGCAAGGGAAACAACATATCATCGCTGTCCAATGACAACCGCGTATGTCCATTTTGACGATTTTGAGATTTTTTGACGGATAGAATGTCCAGGTTCATTTCCGTATGCAGCATGCTTCACATTATCTAAATGACCAATGAAAAGTTGTGAAATCATGTCATCTGATTTCCACGTATTTCCATTTGCTGTCAAAGCTGTCAATCACACAGCGTATCTCCCATAGACAGTATGGTATCTCCCCGCCCTGTGGAGGCATCTCGCTGGTCTCGTGAAGTTTCTCGCCGGTCTCGTCTCTGAGACCCCTACACCTGGTATTATAATACGATCTGTATCCAGATAAGTTATCCGGATAATAAAAAAGGCATGTTAATGCAAGGTATAAATACGTTGTGATCGGATTGTGATCGGATCTGCCTGACCATCTGGAGGTAGTAGATTTTTACTAGGTGTAAACACAATCTGGTTGTTGAACCACACATGTATATTTTACTCCTCCCAAAAATGCTAAAAAAAATAAACGAGTGAGAGCGTGTTATATAGTCTATATGACACGTTATAGTCAGATATGAACAGTATGAAACGCGATTTGGTCATTCGTAATTAATGATCGGAAGAACGCGATATCGAACCACCGTTACTATACAATATGCACATGTCCATTTAAACTAGATTTTGGGTCAAATATGGATTATATCATGACACTGGCAAGAATATGGTTACATTTAAAGATGTTGTGCCAAGCATGACAACGCTACGTTCAGCTGCTTTTGAAATTACATGTTTTTTCACTTCCTGAAAAGTAACCGTTTTGGACATACGTAGTTTCATTGGGCAGCGACGATATATGAGACATGAAATGAATACAAGACTGTTCCAGGATAACAGCTACAATCATATTGTATATAATACACATTTCCAGAAACGTTCAGTACAGTAATGTTACTTTCGATCTTACTGTTACACTGAAAATGTTCAGTCTAGTTCACTAACAGTTTTCGTTATCATATTATACATTCACAATGTTGACATTGCTGATTGAAAGATACACGAATAGTTAGTGAAATGCCTTATGCTAGATAACACCACAAATGTAACCTTATCATGGATACGAGCATGGATCATTAGTTTAACGATAAACGTAGCCTATTATTGTAACGTTGCAGTGGGAGTTTACGTGAGTTTCCAGCATGTTATGTGATGCTTTCTCCGGTGTGTTGAAAGTCTCAGTGTGGCCGTGTACCATGAGTGCTCGCTCTTGTGTTCAAGCACGCGCATTAGCACAAGTGCTCTTGTAAAAATTGGTTGCAATCTGAAATATCACCGATAGAGGCCGCTAAAAAATACATATAGCACCCTTAAAGCTACGCTGTGTGATTTTTACCCCATTTAGCGGTGAAAAGGTATATTACCATCCAGTGAATATTAGTTTCTGTTCCTCTCAATTTCGATTTCATTTTAACTCCTACGGTGGCCAATGTAGTCCAAGATTAACATGGCTTCCAGTTCGAACCTCGTCCATGAGTGTTAACTCAAACGTAAACGCGAAAGGCGAAGCTTGAATTAACGGGTATGTCCTCTTTGGCTAATGTACTTTCAAGATGGAGGGGCAACATGGCGACCAACATTAGAACCCTTACCCGTATGTATTTTCAATGGCATATTATACACTCACGAGAATACTTTATTACTTGAACAAAGTAAATATACATTAATGAGCACATATATTTTTGAAAGAACTAAGTGTTTTTAGCTAAGAATAAACTAAAAGAGTTACACAGTGTAGCTTTAAAATTTAGATTCAATGGAGAGGAGATTAGTCAAATTTTCTGTAATTTTTCTCTCTCAGAAAAATACCGTCACACAGGTCTCCTTTAAAAACAAAATCCCAAACCCTGCTCTGATTTGCTAAGATGCTAATGTCTGCAATCAGATGTCAGATCTCAATATGAATTCAAATTCTTCCAATCCAAATGATCTGAGCTATGCTAGCAAAATTCATTTTTATAGCTCTTTGCTCATATGTCAACAATTGTCTGTTTAATTTCTCATCAGTGAATTGTAGCAGAAACATTTGAAACACAATTTGTATTTATTTTAGCCTCTAAAAATGGTTATTCAATGGCTTTGCTCTTTTGGAACCTTTATTTTTAAGAGTGCAGAGCAAAGAAAAAAATGGTTTCCCTAAGAAGCTTTCAGTGAATAGTTCTTAAAAAATCTTCTTTTTTTCTTGTATGGAGAACATTAAGTACCTTTTTCCCATTATAAAGAACTTTTTTTTTTTTTTGGAATGCAAAGGTCTTTTGTGGAACCCTACCATTAAAGATCCTTTATTTTGTGGAGTGTAGCTGAGAAAATAGAATGAACACAAGAGTAATACTGAGAGAATGGATCTCAAACCTTGTGTACATGCTCAGGAAAAGTGTCCAACAAGATTAGCTGACTCTGGAAATCCTCTGAAGATGTTTCTAAACTCAGTCCAATTTGTGTTTTTCATTGCAATACCAAACCTTGTCTCAGAGCATTTCACTATTTGTCATCCACGAATGAAGCCTCAGAATTCATGACCAAGAAGCAACACAAAGTGTCACTTCCCCGCTCCCACCACCATTGGTACCCCTCACCCATCTACACCACCCACGTCTCCACTGCCTTTCCTCGCTACTGTAAATAGTCTCTGGACACATTAATTACGTAGCTGCTGGGCAAGGTGCCTCTCAGTACACTGAAAATCTTTAGCAGAGCCAATAAAACAAAGCACCAGCCGGGCATCTCTTCTCGGCAAAGGATTTCCAAATGGCTGGAAGAAGCTCTAAACGGCTTTACCTGCTTTCAAGAAGGTGGGGATGTATCCAACCGTTATTTACTTTCATTGATTTTCCAGCTGTGCTGTAATCGTAGTAGGCTACCTGGCATGAATGGTGGAATGGATTGGGATTGTCGCCATCAAAAAATCTTTGGTGACGTCGTTTTGAAATTGCTGCTTTTCAAGCAACACTTTAATCATAATGAAAGTACAGTCAAGATACTGTTTTGACCAAGTTGTTAACTAATCTAGAGGCTACCGATCAAAAGTAGCTATTCTGAAGTTACTTATGTTATGTCTCCTGATGGCATAGAAGTATAATGAAGACATACAGTACATAATACAATTTAAACACACTCCTATAATTTTTGCCTCTGGGGAGGAAGGGAAACCGGGTATGGTTGTAACACTTTTGCTTCAGTAACTATAACTCACTGAATTTTATAGCTAGAGTTCTCAAATTTTTATACAAAGTACCCACATTTGTTCACTACAAATGGCACCAATTCAGTCCCCTACAAGTATATCACAGACCTTGTGAGTTGATGTCAAATATAAGAATTACCTTTGTTACAGACCTACCCAATACTGGGTAGGTTGTAACACATGCTAGGGTAAGTTGTAACAATTACACAAAAGAAGCTAAAATGGATGCCATATACTGATATGCTTCAAAAACAGGTTCATTGACATAAAATAACAGTCTCACTTCCCTCTATGGAACAAATGCCGAATGCTCAAATGAATGCCGGTAACCCTAGAGTGTAAGGTTTGTGGGCCCAGAGACCAATACTGAAAATGTGACGTGAAAACAATACCGACTGCTGATTGGTCAGAGAGAATCGTCACCATTCACTGTATCGTCATTGCACATGCCAGATGGAGTACCCAGAATAACCCCACTATTTTTAAATAGTTTGGCCAGAGAGTAGTTACTAAACTTACGGTTACACCTAAGAATATGGTTTCTTTGTTAATGAATAACTATACTAGAACCAATGAGTAACACAATTTTAACAATCTAGTATTATTAACTAACAAGAAACTCTGATTAACGAACTAGTAAGTTATAGCACACAGATGAAAGTGTTAGTTCACTATTAACTAATCAATAACTACTATTTTTAATGCTTCCCAGAGAACTATTGAAAAAGTTTATTAACAATCTAACTACCATTACCTAAAAAAAGCTCTGATTATGAATTAGTAAGTAGTGAACAGATGAAAGTGTTACTACATACTTCTGTGGGAATTACTAATTATTTGGATCTGTATTATAAAGTGAAGACCATGGGAACTAACTAGTAATGACTCAAGTGTTACTAAAGAAATTTTCTAAAAGTATACCAAAAATCTCAAACAGCTTGAAATGACTTTAGTGTTTGGTTGCAGAAATCATGACTAGATCATGTAGTAACACTTGAGTCATTACTAGTTAATTCCCATGGTCTTCACTTTATAATACAAATCCAAATGATCATAATTCCCAGGCAGAATAGTAAACACTTTCATATGCGACACTATTACTTACTCATTCATAATCAGAGTTTCTTTTTAGTTAATAATAGTTACTCAGATTGTTAATAAACTTTTTCAGTAGTTCTCTGGGAAGTATTAAAAAATAGTATTGATTAGTGAACTACCACTTTCATCTGTGCACTATTACTTACTAGTGTGACGCTATGATGGCCGGGTGCTATTTGCTACTGTCTGCAATGGAAAACAGAACAAAAAGCAAGTACTGGTAATGAAAAATGCCATTAGAGCAATGTTACACACTACATGAAATCATCCTCTTGGAATTATAAGGTTCTATCTGTGTTACTGAGCAGTTTTAGAGATATTGAGCTTCAAAAGTTTTTGCATTCCATAAAGGAAATGTGTATGAGGAAACAGTTTCTTTCAAACATAAAAATAACAGGGACCCTAAATGTACAAAACACATCACATAATGTAAATAAATTGTCACAGAATAATAATATGTGAATAACTCAATTTTGACAAAAATGTCAGATAGAACCTTATAATTCCAAGGGGACGAAATGTCATTTTCAAAAATCCATAATAGGGGCCCTTTAAGTGTACTCTGAGGGTTAAAAAATAGTGATTACACTATATACTAAAATTCCATTTTAGACATTGTATACCAACTATGAGTAACTTTGCAACTACATGTAAACTTCCATTCATTGGGTTAGCGTCTGGGTTAGAATACGTTGACATGTACTTGCAAAGTTACTTATAGTCAGTATGTTTGTTGCGAAGCATCAAAATAAAGATCAAGCAGATATTAAGCAGACAGTCTACTAATACTCAATGAGAGTTAGCTGACATGAAGTTGCAAAGTTACTTATAGAATGTCTAAAGTGGACCATTGATATGCAGAGTTACCAAAATAGCTAAGCTGTAATGCAGTTTTTTTTCGTTAACAATGTAAGCATCATTACCATTAGTTTCTCCGCATGTAGCATGGAGCACAAATATAAAGCACAGAAAAACTCCATGTGTTACAGCCTACAGTTCATTCTATTATGGTACATTTGGCTCCACTGCTGACAGGCCTACATCTAATGTGACCAATTTAGAAATTTATAGATGCATTTGCACTTAAATATATTACCACGACAAATGAAAACATGCTAAAAGTCGCAAAAGCCTCAATTAAGAGTTTGAGCCACTCTTACTTGAGCCATAGCTAACCCATGTAATGAGCTCCACTGGATTACAGAATGAAGGTTTCTTTCTTTGTCAGTGCATGATAAGTGGCTGGGTCAGAATGAATTAGATTTGAACAGGATTCTATACTGTGTTTTGTTCTTGCAAACGCTGAGTGCTTGAAACATGGAGAATTAGGGCCTGCACTTTATAAACAGGCAGTCGAGCAATTGATGGGTCCTTTGAAGCTCTAGAGGTTTTCGCTTCACTTGTGATGCTGCGTACTGTTTTGTATTAAAATACATCACAGTTTGAAAGGATCAAATGGGAATATTTCTTTCAAGCTCCCCTCATCGCTTGCACTCGAAGCTTTTATGGGTCGAATTGTCATCGCACAGACGTCTCCTCTTTGTGTAATCGTAAGCGTTCATAGGTGGATCTTCAATGCTGTCCCAAGTGATCATGATAGAGCCTCTTCGAAGGTTATATAATTTAAAAAAAAAAAACAAACTGAAAAACTTAGCTAAATTAGAAATAAAGAGATCGCATTTCAAGATATAAAGTCACAGCTGTGATAAAGTAGCAATTACTCAATATTAAGTCACAGCTAGGCGAAATAATAATTGCAATTACCCTTTTAACTCTGCCGCTGAAGCAGGTTTCAATACTTGTTTTAAGGTATGTCAGAAAGAGCTGAGATTTTGTGAACCGCAACAACATGACAAACAGTTTCACAAACTTATAATATAAAAATATATTTGTTAATAATGACTCCCATATGTACTGCAGGAGTCTAATCAGTGGCAATAGCAATTTAGTTTAGACAGTTACCAAAAATAAATGCTCACATAATGTTCCATTTATTGTTTTGCTTGTACGAAGCATTTTTTCATTAAAAATACAGCACTGTCAAATTTTGTATGGTGCTAATTAAATCAGCTTGTTATTAGTACCTGGATGCATCTGAAATCACATTTCATGAGTCATTCGTGCAGAAATCTAGTTAATTCGAAAGGCTTCAACGTCAAGTCTTAAGTTGATGATTAACAAAGTTCGGCTCTATAAACAGCCAGGCACAAATACAGGAAAGTTATTTCTTGATATTAAAATGACTAATGCATCAATATATGCAGAGAGCTTCAATTCCCACCCAATAAATTACAGCTTCTTGACATTATATAATGTGTGGCCCGGCTGGCTCAGACTATTTGAAGTAGACCTACCGCACACATAAAACAAATACAGCTTTACTTTGAAGATGGGTATGGGAACAGGCATTCAAATCTAACATTGGAAATGCAGGGATGCATTAAAAGTAGCCTGACTTCTCTTCCTGGTCTCGGACTGTGACACCTGAAAGGGACGTATACACATTAAAAAGTGTATAAATCACTTGTTTTTCCAAAATAACACTGTCAAACAGCAACACCAGCAGGTAAAGTTACGGTAAGAGTCTGCGTCTTTCTTGCCTCCCCTGGGTCCATTGTGTTTTAACAGACCCCCCAATGCAGTGGGTTTAGAGGGGGTAATTGAGAATGAATGAGAGGAGGCAATGAATCTATCCCACTATGATTGGATATGATAGATTATGATCAGATATGATTGGTTTGTGCAGTAGATCCTGTATCTTGTTTACTTGCACATTCTATGCGCCAGTCACATCAAAATCAAACTTGAAATGGCCTAAACATGATTTAATGAGCAATCAGCTTGGTGCAGTTAAAGGTTCATCTTCACGTCTGTGACAGTGTTTATCGAGCTTCATGACTGATGAAAATAAGTGGACTATTAAAAAGAACAGCTGAACATCAGTACACAGTTTAAATAATTTGTTTAAATTGTGTGACAACACTAAAACAACACTGCTTAAAACACTAACATTGATGAGATTTATACTTAAAAAATTAAATAAAACATTACTAATTATGTTTTTGATGTATTGTAAAGTTATGTTTGTTTAACCAGGAAAATGTGACAAGATTAAGTTTAACTAGTACATGAATTTACATGATTTATACAACAAAAAAAGAGATTTTGCCTTGCTCATTTCAGAACGCCACTGATTGAATCAGTGATTCCTAAATGGTTATTATATGCAGTTATACTAGACGTAGAGAAAATAAGTCATTTAAAAAATGAAATGGATGTCAGGAGTAAAAGGTCTCTAAATAGCAATCAGTATTTATGAAACGTGACTGAGAAAAATAATCGATGCCACCTTTCCAGAGACTTAGAAAGGCATGAATTGCTTCAATGTCGAGGATGTGTGTAGAGCAGTGTTAATGATTTAATTTGCATTGCAGAACTGTCATTTGCATTGTGTTAATCTTATTTAAACAGCTACTCAAAGATGACAATCAAAATGGTTACTGTAAGAAATCCCTCAAGACACAAACAAATGACTCGAAAAGCTTCTGAGGACAGTCTTGTATTCGACATTATTAGCAAAAGGCAGATTGATGCACATGTTACAAAATGCCATTGTGTCATGAAATGCATTACAAATTTTACTATCCAATTAAATCTCAAGAAAACATGAGCTGTTTTCCCATGAAATCAAGATAGCACAATGCTAGTGGTTGCTAAGGTGTTCTGAGAGGTTGTTAAGCCATTTTTTTGTGGTTGCTATGGTGCGCTTATTGGTTGACGCTAGTTACTAGCCCATTTTTAATCTTATATATATGCAAAGCCCTACAGATGGCTTTTCCAAACTCATAACTTAAATCATGTGGAAATGTTGCTATAGGATGCTTTGATAACAATCTGCAAGATTTAGGCACAATTTATATCTGTAGCACAAACATGATGAAAAACTCCACCAAATCTGAGCTATAGTAATAGTGAAATTTCCTTAGCAATTATTGTGTCACTTTTAGTAATGACACAATAGTTTTTGCTTTAATTTTAAATGCATATAGCCCAAAATTTAAAAAACATCCAAATAAAATAATGAAATTGTAAGACTAGAGAAACTGGAAGAGATGGCAACTCTCTGAGAGGACAAATAAAATTAACATTTGAAATCTCTCTTGTGCACCATTCGAGACACCTCAGGAATCATCCTATTGTACATCTCTTTCCCTCTTCCCCCACCCTAATTATACAAACAGGTAATCCAAGGCAAACGACAGAACAAGGACCTCAGGACAGGAACAAGGACAGGACCTCAGGACAGGAACAAGGACAGGACCTCAGGACAGGAACAAGGACAGAACCTCAGGACAGGAACAAGGACCTCAGGACAGGAACAAGGACAGAGACCTCAGGACAGGGATGAGGACCTTAGGACAGGAACAAGGTCAAGACCTCAGGACAGGGATGATGACCTCAGGACAGGGATGAGGACCTCAGGACAGGAACAAGCGCCTCAGGACAGGAACAAGGACCTCAGGACAGGAATAAGGACAGGACCTCAGGAAAGGGACGAGGATAGGACCTCAGGACAGGAACAAGGACCTCAGGACAGGAACAATGACCTCAGGACAGGAACAAGGACAGGACCTCAGGACAGGAACAAGGACCTCAGGACAGGAACAAAGACAGGACCTCAGGACAGGGATGAGGACAGGACATCAGGACAGGAACAAGGACAGGACCTCAGGACAGGAACAAGGACCTCAGGACAGGAACAATGACCTCAGGACAGGAACAAGGAGAGGACCTCAGGACAGGAACAAGGACCTCAGGACAGGAACAAGGAGAGGACCTCAGGACAGGGACGAGGACAGGGACAGGAACAAGGACAGGAACGAGGACAGGACCTAAACAGGAACAAGGACCTCAGGACAGGAACAAAGACCTCAGGACAGGAACATAGACAGGACCTCAGGACAGGGACGAGGACAGGAACGAGGACAGGACCTCAGGACAGGAAGCGAGGAAGGGACGAGGACAGGAACGAAGACAGGGCCTCAGGACAGGAACGAGGACAGGAACAAGGACAGGAACAAGGATAGGAACAAGGACAGGAACAAGGATAGGAACCCACTACAAGCAACAGCACACATTACAACATCAAGAACTCACCATGACTGAACTCAGACACAGGGCTTAAAGAGGCAAACAAGATAACAAGGAGGCGTGGCTAATAAGAAACACCTGGGAACAATTAACAAGACACATGGCAAAGAGGGAATCACATGACAGACAAGAACAAGGAACAAGACACAAAACCTAAACCGTGACATAGCCTCTCCCCTATGGGCGGCTCCGACGCCCATCAAAAGCAAAACCAAAAAAGTTTAGGAGAGTGGTGAAGTGGAGGTGGTCTTGGGGAGGGGATGGAGGCCAGGCCCACACTGGGTCATGAAGCGTGGACGACCAGGGCGGAGCAGGATCTGCAGGCGGTGGCCAGGGCGGGTAAAGACCCCTCGGGCGGCCACGGCGGTAAAGACCCCTGCTGGCCGTACATGGCGAGTATGTATTGACAGAGACACATTGCAAACAGGGAATCACATGACAGACAAGAACAAGGCACAAGACACAAAACCCAAACCATGACACTTCCAGTCAAATGGCCTCCTGCTCTGAAAAGGTATAACCTCTGAAAGCAAATTCCCATTGTTAGCAGATGTTTCCATGTGAGAGGCTTCTGTCCATATAATGAAATGCAACAAGAGGTTGAGGGTGAGCCCATAATGTTGAAGGATCTCAAACACTTCAGCATTATGTATTTTTCTAAATGTTGGGTTTAACCTTTTACTATTTATCTCTGAGCATTTGATGTTATTGTATTGATTATGAAATTGGCATGACACATTTACCTGACATAATACATTTTAAACATATATCATATATCAACACAGATATCATTAAAATCTTTTCAGTTATGGAGTCAGATGAAATAACGAGTTAATGCATGATAAAATGTTTTTGTTGAATCAAACTACTTTGCCACGCAGACACCTTCACCCGCTGACCGAATGGCGCCATTGGATCGATTGAGTCGGGCTTACAAAATAAGAGTAATTACCAAGACGTTACACTTTAGAAATCTCCTCCTGCAATTAGCAGAATAAGTGGGTCTTTCTGCCTCTCCACTGTCAGGATTTCCCACTAATAGTTTCTAGCCTGTTTCCTTACATAATTAATATTCATAATTGTGCTGACCCCCACAAGAGCCTGGAGTCCAGCCAGCGTTTCCTCATTCACATCAGAACAGCATTGACAAGCTCACAGAACCTAATTCTGCAATTCTCTTGGGAAAGAGCGCAGTGAGAACACCTTACCAAGTTAATGTCAGTGTGATTAAACATTACCTTTGTTAGGAAGAATACATAATTAGCACAGAAATTCTACTGCTGTAACATTTCATTTCAGTGAGAGGAGGCTTATCAAATTTAGGGCCAGCTGTTGCTTCACCTTTAACATTCAACGTGGGGCATTTTCCCATGGGGATAATAGCTATCTGGCTGTTAGCTTCCTCTTGACAACCCAACAAATCTCATGACATGTGCAATAGGCAGGACCCTTGGAGAGAATCTGCTAAATCTGATGTATAATTTAGCACCATCCCATTTAAGTGGTTTCAGGTACCACCAATCCAGAATTGCTGCCTCTCATTTCAGCAAATGGGAGTTATAAGTCAACACGCATGAACCAAAACCTATAGACCTTAATCAGAGCTAGGTCAAATTTGTTTGCATTTTTAACAGAAATAAAAGCGAGGCTGTGAGGGATAGACATCTCTTCAATGGTTGTACTGTTAAATAATGTGTTTTTGTAGTTCTGTTGAGAAAACACTGCAAAAAATATATATATATTTCCAAGATATTTCAGTAGACACACACATACACAAAACTCTAACATTAGCTATGGAAAATTATAAGTGATCTAGGAGCTTTATACAGCTTTTTTAAGAGCCCCTATCATAGATTTTTTGAAAATGACTGTTCATGTAGTGTAGACCAGGGGTTCTCAACTCCAATCCTCGCGACCCACTGCTCTGCATATTGTGTATGTCTCCCTTATTTAACACACCTGATTAAAATCCTCAGCTCGTTAAGATGTCTCCTAACGGGCTGAGGAGCTGAATCAGGTGTGTTAAATAAGGGAGACATACACAATATGCAGAGCAGTGGGTCGCAAGGACTGGAGTTGAGAACCCCTGGTGTAGACTACAGCTCTAAGGGAATGAAAACATCTTGCAAAGATTTATATCTGAAAGTGCACCGTATATAAAGTTATTGTCTTTCAAAAGTGAAAGTCGACTCTGAGTCTATGAAATGAATTGTTTTTGAAACGAGTCATTAGCTGTTTTGTAGTGACGTAGATACAAAACGTGAGCATATTGGCCGCGCCCAGTTACTGCGCGCGCAGACGGAAGTGTAAACTTGAAGTCTAGAACACATTCAAATACTTCAGCTGAATAGCGTCATGTTGAGAAGACGCTGTGTTCTACAATGCAAAGATAATTCAGCCACTTGAGCATGTGAAGAATCGGTGGTTAGAGTTCATATTTGCAACGATACCACAACAGTATAGCCCGATTGTGTTCTCATCATTTTAATGACGAATCATTCAAAAACTTAAATGAATTCAAATGTGGATTCGCAAGCGGTTGTTCTTGAAGGAGGGCTCAGTACCCCTACAGTGTATATGGATCATCTTCCTCCTCCGAATCACAACCTGTAAGTATTAATAATAATTTTTGCTTTTATTGGTTTTGTAGCGTCGTGGCGCGAGGAGGGAAGGCACAATAAGTATATGTGTTGTGTGTGTAAGTTACGCTCAGCGCAGCTTCTAGGTCTCCAATGTCATTCTTTTTAAAAATATGTGAAATCTTTGTCGCTGTCATTGGAGTTGTCATAAAGAATAGAGTGTCTTGTAGTACTGCAGTGCCTTATCAATATGTTTGTGCGTTGGGCTAACAAACAATAACTGACTGGGTCTGTCATCTGACCAATCACCGCCGATTAGCATCACACAAAGGAGTGGTTTGGAAAAATGAGTCGTTGTATGAATCATTTGGGAGTCGGTGAGCAAATCACGTAAAAATAAATGCATATTATAAGACAACAAAAGTGTTTTTTTGTCATTGCATTCATGTAAAACTGTTGTTGGGGATTCCCAGAGCAATATTAGAAACATTTTAAATGCCATAATAGGTGCTCTTTAAAGCAGATGCCATTGAAACACAGCAAGTCTATCCCTCACAGCCTCCCTTTCACCTGTCATGGTGCTCTGAATAAGGTCTATTCTCAAAAACAGGTTACTTCCAGGTGTTTTTTTGTTATATATTAAACTCATTTACTCAAGATATCTTCAAAGGAGAAAGCAAAATCGATGTCCATTGCATATACAATACATGCAGATATGTAAAAGTTTATTTTCTCACTAGAATTTATATTTAAACTGAATAAAACGCCCAAAAATTAAAAGAACTAGTTGTGTTAGCTGATACTTAACCCTAAAACAGAGCAAGATCATAAAGATACATCAGAACATTTATTTATTGCTATTTTCCAAATGATCAGGACCAGTGTTGAGGGGTAACCTATTACAAGCAACTTGAGTAATGTAATCAGATTACTTTTTCCAAGTAACTAAAGTAACACACTTTTAAAATTTACAACAAAATATCCGAGTTACTTTTTCAAATGAGTAATGCAAGTTACTTTGTCCCATTTATTGACTGACAGCTCTCTTTAGTGTTGAGACGAATCAAAATGCAGAGGCGCGCAAACATGATTGTAGTTCTAGACTAAATGGGAGCATGAATTTCCTCACTTGCACGCACACACAAAAAATTGATATTCCTTAAAAATTAATAAAATCACTGAAATACAGAATCCAAATACCATGCAAATCTCCAGTAACTAGATATGTTAAATACAACATTCATTTGTAGCCTTTGCCTGTATGCCTTTAATCTCACATTGACCAATGTACTTGCTTCTGACCTTCAATGTTTCAGTTAACTATAAGCAAAATCGACCATAGATTTTTTTTTGTTTTCATCAGTAAAGTGTAAAACTTTTCTCCTGCATTTTATTCTTCCGTTATCCAGAATGGCAGCCCAGCTGAACGGTTGGCTTGAGCGGCGCCCTCTTCTGTACACACATGAATTTGCATTTCCTTCAGCCTGAGGATTCTCACATTTTTCTTTGGGCGTCTTTACATTTGCCCAAAATATAACTTTATTAAAAAAAAATATATATATATATATATGAAATATCAAGTAGTGCTGTTTATTTAAAGAGCAATGCAGTTTACAACGTAATGCCAAAAGAACACAATTAGCATTTTAAAACTACTTTTACTGCTTAGACACCAAAACTCTGATCTAAGAATCTGTTTTAATCATCAGAGAACCAGTCACTCTGAACAGAGAAAAAAACGTTTGCTCTCTGTTACATCTCATTTCAGCCACTAGATGAACACAGAGTTGCACAGATTCGGCATACTGATCCGGTGGATGGTTCCAACATGACTCAGCATGATGGTGTGGTTTTCTGTCACAAACAAACTTGTTTAGGTGCACATAGTGTATATTAAAAGCAGAGTGGTGGTGGAACAACAAGAACCAGATGATGGTGAGAGGATGATGGTGAGGTGACTTAACTGGCAATGACTGAAGTGGATTCTCAGTCAGGTGACAACTGACAAATGACAAGTGAAAACAAAGTTAGGCGACAAGGATGACAAATGGAAGACTGACTGAATATGAGATGAGAAAATCTCAGGTGAGCATATAATGACTGTGTTAATGAGAGCAGGTGCAGTGAGTCAGTACTCTGACCGAGTGGATGGTGTCCTGGTGATTGTACTGATGATTGGGGCTGAGAACACTGGGTCTGAGCTACGTTTACACAATATGCCGTGGTATTTAGCAAATACAGATATTTTCCCCTCTGCCGTTTTACAAAAATAACTATAGTTTTACACCTCCGCATAAATACGCCGTATAAGCGCCATCATAATCTATGTTAAACCTAAGGCGGCCAGTGTAGGTGGTTAAAGATAAAGCCATGCAAGCCAATCAGAATCCTGGAATCGAGCAAGAGATGTAGTCTCTAAAATCTGCCGTGTTCTCTACCTAGTGTTACACTGACAACACAATATCAGGGCGTTTCAAAAATCTCTCCTTTGCCCGGAGATTTCAGACATACTTCCTGTTCAGTGATAAAAATCAGGTGAGTATATATACTGTGTTAATGAGAGCAGGCGAAACAGTCAGACTCTGAGAGAGACGGATCTGTGATTGTTCATGATTGGTGCTAAGACGTGGGCCTGACTCTGTGACAGCAATTTCATTGGAATTACTTTCAGAACAATTTTATTTTTCAACTAATGAACTATACAAATATTAACAGCCAATCTGAATCCACCGACTTTATGTATTAAAGCAGCAGACGACACAACTGAAGCACTCTCTAAGAAAACAAAACGTTATCCATTGGTGTGTACAAGGGCTGGGCAACTCTGGCCCTTGAGGTCCACTTTCTAGTTTAGCTTCAACCCTAAAGAAGCAAACCTGAACAAGCTAATCAATGTTTTCAGGATTACAAGCTACAGGCAGGTGAGTTTGATCTGGGTTGGAGCTAGTAATGGCAAAATGAGGCTTCCTGAACCACTGAGACCTCACAGCCCATTGCTTCACCCAAAGGTTCATTACTCAAAGCTTCATTCAGCATTGCTCACTAGAGTCACCTAGCTACTGTACAAAGAAGTAACAGCCAAATTAATTAAAGGGGTCATGAACTGGCTTTTTACATTTTATTATATTGCTCTCTGAGGTCAACTTATGACATCCACTTAGTTTTTGCATTTAAAAACATCAAAATTAATAAGTAATAGGCTATTTTGTACCCTAGATTTGAGCTTAGCTGAAAAACACTCGGTTTTTATGGGCGCCTCGCACTGAAGTCTGGAAGTAAACGCCCACTGCTGTGAGTGGATAACAGTTTTGCATATTATAATGAGTTTCGACTCACCCGTCGATGCACATGGGGGAAATTGTTTTGAAAATGTCCAGTGTGGTAAAATGGCAACCGGAATGATTCGCCCATACATGTTCAACCCAGAGTCTGTGTGTTGCACCATTCCTGTCGGATCCAATATAGATGGCACAGCACTGTTCTTTACTCTTAATCGGTCTGTAAATCCAGTCTTGTTTACAAAACAATCCTCAGTGAAATGAAGCAAACAGTTGGACGATGTTTCACCTCATCAGCTGGAACTTCATTAAAAATAAAGTTTATCCATGCAGTCCTATTGGAATCCAGAGGAAGCTTCTACAGCCACTGTCTTCTTCCACAACCAGGCACTGCACAATATTTTGTATTGCTCAGTAGCTTGATCCGGTTTGTCATCATGAGGTCGGCCTATGTTATTTAGCTATGCATGAAGGCGCGAATCGGTGGGCGGGGCTAAACCGGCCGTGTAGAAATGGCGTTGATCTTCTTGCGGGGTGGTGTTTTATCCTCTTTGACTCATTGAAAAACGAGTCGTTTGCTGAGGCTGGTGTCAATAAAAGCTTTTATTGGACTAACAAGGACGTTTTCAGTTCTGAAACTTACAGGATATTCTTATAATATGATGACCTCTTAGATGTCAAAAGCTCAAGGAAAATTTGATTTCTCAGTTCATCACCCCTTTAATTCTGAACCAATGACCTGAGCAGGCTTATGATGTCCGTATACTCTTTCTCAGCCTGAATTTACTTGTGCAGAGAAAACGGTCACACACACAGTGAATTAATCATTCATAAATTGTTTGGATAGTGACAGTATGACAGTGTGTTGAGTTCAGTGCAAGGAGGGAGTTTAATAACTCTAAAGTAAACTGCACAGAATAGTCTGGGGTAGGAAAAGTGAAGAATTGTTTCTGGGGGGTTTGTGCAGTGAACTGTTACAAGTTTGAGTGCAGTGTTGTGCTTATGGAACTGGGGATATAGAGGAGCAAACTCACTGCAGTTTGGGGTGGGAGAAGGAGGGATTACAATAGATTTTTATTGAGAAACAAAAAAGTGTTGGGGTTTAGACGATTCCTCTTTTTGGACAAAACCTCTCCGGCCTAGGAAAGGATTCTTTCACAAGGAACAGGGGATGCTGAGGAATACAAAAATGCCAGTGCCAGTTGGTATAAATCAGGGGTTCTCAACTCCAGTCCTCGTGACCCACTGCTCTGCATATTGTGTATGTCTCCCTTATTTAACACACCTGATTCAGATCCTCAGCTCGTTGAGGATAGACTCTTGCTGCGTCCGAAATCTCCCATTACTCACTATATAGTGGACTATATAGTGAGCTCGCCATTTTGTAGTGCTGTCCGAATGCATAGTGATGATTATTATACCCTATATAGTCCACTCAATGTATCCCAGAATGCATTTTGAAAAGTAGTGTACAACCGATGGTCACTAACCTAAGCCCTACATACCATCATGCATTGCGCTGATCGTAAAAATAAGTTATAATAATGAGCAACGCATTATAACAAAAACGGCCAGAAATCACTTTTAGTTTTTAAATTTTGGAGAAATAAGCTCAATATAATGTAATGTATTTATTTTTAAAAATCTATTTAGCCCAGAGCCGGCTCGGTACCAGCTGACAGATGATGTAATCAACGGCGCCGAGAGACGATCGAGTCAGTGTCCGAAAGTGGCTTCTTATGCTGGTAAGCTCACTATATAGTGCTCTGCTCTCTAACCCCAACATAGGGGGTAGGGAGTAGTGCTTTGAGAGGAGATTTCGGACGCAGCATCTGAGTCTATACTAACGAGCTGAGGATCTGAATCAGGTGAACCCCTGGTATAAATGAGGATATTGATGCTTCTGTTGACCCCAGACAGGGAAGGATCTTCTCTTTCTTGCTGGCTCCATTAACCAGGAAAAAGGAAGAGTCGCAAAAGGCAAACAAATCCAAAAGGGCAATCCAAAACAAAAAGCAGTCCAGTCCCATAAATCCAAATAATGTTATCTAAATAATATAACAAGACTATAATAGCTCTAATGGCGCTAAGCACGATAACTATAAAGATAACGATAAAGATAACTATATATGCGTCCATACTAATGACCAATAACGTTCTTTTTATTCAAAGAATTTTTAGAATTATATATTTATAGTTATCTTTATAGTTATAGTGCTTGGTGTGACGGGCCTTAGCTCTTAATGCTCTAACTCTGATACTACTACAACTGCTACTCCTGACAACACCCAGAAAGTGGCGGGAGTTTTGAACCCCTTTTATCCGGAAGCAACACTCTGACTGAACCGAGGCCTCGTTTGTTATTAGTCACATGATTTTCACGTTAACAACACAAGCCTCAAATCGCGGCTTCATCTGGCACGCCCATTTTTTCTCAACACAAGCTCCGACGCCTTGATTCAAATGTCACATCGCTAGTTGGAGCTAAACTAAGTGCCCCTGATGGCCGTCTCAGTTTGAAGGATCCTCGGAAGGCAGCCTTCTTTCGTGTCCTTCATTCAGCTCATGTTGAAGGAAGCATCAATGTCTCCTTCACGTCCTTCAATCACCCACAATGCTTTGCACACATTCCAATTCACGAAAAATAAATGACGTTTGAAGGCATTTACGCGTTATCTTTTGTTTTTATATGCATCCAAAAATAAAATTTAATCGCATTTTTGTACCATGCCTGTGGCGACGGGAACATGTGTAATGTAGCCATGCACACTGAAATGAATAGTTTCAAAAATTAAATTCTAACGTCATTTACATTTGGAAGTCAATCGGGTACATCAACTGTTTGGTTACCGTCATTCCTCAAACTATCTTCTTTGGTGTTCATATTCATAGGTTAACACATTGAGGGTGAGTAAATGGTGACAATTTTCATTTTGAAGTGCACTTTTTCTTTAACATAGCCTCACAGGATGCAGACTTCCATTTAAGAAGGCCCCTTTAAAGGTGCAATACCTAAGATTTTTGCATTAAAATATCCCAAAATCACAAGGCCAGTGTTATATATTTAGTTAAGATGATAACTTACAATATTCCAAATGTTTCAAGCAATGTTTAAATCGCGAGAAAATTTAGATTTTAACCAAGGAAACGGGGCGTGTGAGCAGGGGTGAGCTGGGAGTCGCCAGTCAATTCGCGTCATATCCGCGTTACCTCGGTTTCCGCTCGTACTACCTGTAGTCCTGGATAAATGCGGAAGTTGTAGTTGTGCGTTTGCGTCTATCAAGCAACAAACGTCAGCTTATTTCGCGCATTTGTTATGGAATGGAGCACAATTATTCTTTTCAATTATTCTCGGAATGTAAACTGTTGGCTGTAAAGGGGGTCGCACACCGGACGAGAAGAGCCGCGCCACGTCTAGGACAAAGTCCAGAATCGCACACCGGACGCGCACTTTCTCATCAGTATATGGCCAGCAATATTGTTATGTTTAATGACATGAAAGGAAGATAATGTCTGTTCTATGTTATGATTGTACTGTACAATTAAATACAATCGTTTCTGAGTCTGCAGTCTGAAAATTTTACCTCAGAACAACTGAATGAATTGAGAATATCACCTGAAAAATCTAATAACATCAGTAATTGTCATTCAAGCAGCTGATTTCTGTAAATGAATGCAAAACTAAATGCATATTGCAGCATAGGGCGAAGTCAGGATACATTAGCAACGATTTGACTTCAAACCCTCTCCACCATAGCTTCGTCTAGTGACTCGTACAGTAACATCTGTGATAACTAATTTACTTTTAAACCTGACTTTTCTTGCGGCTATTTTAGTTTAATAAAAAACAAGCATGTCATTAAACGCAACATTTATAGAAATCGAACTTTACCTCATCCATGACATCTAATTTTCGATTCCCGTCTGACTGATTTATCCACGGTGGAGTTGAAAACAACAGTTCCCATCATTCCGCGTTCCTCCACGTCGTCATCAAGCAAAGCCGTTTTTGTTGTTTTGAATGTAGCGCCCTCTAGCGATGTGCCAATCTTGTATTGCAGCTTTAAACACAAGTTAAGTAAGTTTCCCAACACTGATCGGGAGAATTTATTTTCTCATAACTTGACAACATTCTTTGTAAAATTATTTTAAACAATTTGTAAATTACATATTTATGAATATATTAACTTACTGTATAATATTTAATGCGCACATTTTTAGGGCTTAAAAAATGCTGAAAAACCTGTTGTACACAATCTACATGTCGTCTGCCCTCTGATTGATAGTTCATACTTTTTATTTTAAGTTGAGATGCTGAGAAACCTTTAATCGATCAATATAAAGTACATGCAAGATGAACATTTACAGGACTGAAGCAACTTGGATTTATATTCATATAATCACACACACTAAAAGACACAACATGCTTTTGGGGAACAATAATTTGCCAATCACTAGTCATCACTGAACTGCTTATATAAAAGCCTGATGTATGAAATGCTAAACAAATTTATAAACATTCATAAATATCAATTGAACATGTGCATGCATTACTAAATATATAGTTATTTATCTTCAGTATTATTTCATCAAAATAATATAATTTTTAAATGCCAGTCACGGAAATCTCCAAACAAAGTGACCATGACCAAGAATCATGAGAAGACTTACCTTTCAAGCATGGGTTGAAATCAATCCATTCATGGGATGAAGCACGTGAAAAATATACCTGCAGTCACGGCTGGCTTTGTATAAACATTTTTATTTACTCTATACACTTACATGAACAAAACACCATATAAACACAAAGAGACTGATGCAGCGGTTAACTAACCATTTGATTCAGAGGCCTTGTACGCAAGTCTTTTTTTTTTTTTTTTTTTTTTTGTGAAACACAGACGGCCAAGGCACAATGCTATCATACTGAACGGTACATGCTTAGTACACTGCCTGCATCAGGAATGGAAATCTCTATAGACACTAACTCAAAGTAAAGAAAGTATAAAAGTATCATTTTACAGCAGTTGAAATACTGACATTAATAGCAAGTTTTAAATCATTAAAACCATGAGAGACTAAGGAGGCCAGTCTGAAAAAAAAGAAAAAAAAAAAAAAGAAAAGAAAGATTAAGCAAAACAAAAGTTTTAGGCTCATGCCTCTGCATCTGTGGAATATCATTTCTTCTGCATGTGGATGTTTGTGCCTTTTTTTTTGCAAATATGTAGCACTGTTACTTAGCAACCACACCCCCCCCAAAAAAAAAATAAATTAAATAAAAAAAAAAGAAAAAAGCTACACAACCTAGTGTGAACTCCTCTGCTGTGGATTTGCCCAACTGGGAAGGGGAAAAATACTTTATACAAAAAGACCAAATTTAAAACCTCCAGGAAGAGTTTGTTAGGGTGAGCATCAGTGGATTGACAATGGCACAAGACATTCATTTCTTTAAGCCCAGCAGTAAATAAGTATGAAGTGGATATGAATTGAAAGGTGGGTGGGGTGGTGGGCTGGAACAGGGGTGAGGAAACCTGGTCAAAACCCATTTCCATTAAATGAGAAATCTTGGTTTACGGTGAGAACTTTTTGGCTTGTGCTCTGACCCTTTTTCATACTCCACTCTGTTTTGGCTGAAACACAAATGCAAACACAAGATTCATAACAAAGGCAATAAGAATGTCAGTCTCAATAGGCAAGACTATATTTGAAGGTGCGTACCAGTAAATTGTGTATGCCTCAGCCTGTGCGGGATCCTGAATATTTGGTTCATTAAGGAGTTCTTGGATTCCTAGCAAGATCTAAAAAGATATAAATACATTATGGTGCTTCATGAGATAATACTGCCCTCTTGAGGAATGCATTGGATATTTGGCTTATGGATATAAAATAAAAATCACACTACAAAACCATGCAGCACAAATCTAAAACAAATGTATAATTTGAATACAAAAATAAATAAAATTCCTTAATGATCTTGAACTACACGTTGTTATTGGATACACAATTAAATGGACCAATCAATGCATCCATTTTTGTTCATTTCATTTTTTTTCCAAAATGACAACACTTGTTAACAGATCATGAACCGTTAACCAACAAGACTGTTAAATTAAAGTTAAGTTAAATTGGAAAAAGTATCTGTATTACCTAAATGGTTTAGTTGTATGTGCACAAATAGGCCCCATACACTTCAGGAGTGACAACCGCTTTTAAATACAGTGCGTCAGTTACCATTCCATTAATTTACGGAACACGACTCCTGGAACTGCAATGATTTACACCGGGGTAACCATAGCAACGTTCTAGTATCTAGCCTTTGGTCTCCACTATTTTGACCAAAGTAACATTACAGCGACTAAAGACCCGCTGTGTTGAGCAATTTTAATAGTAGCAGAGACCGAGGCCTCAGGTTTTGGTCATGTTTGGAAACACTGCTGGACAGAGCGTGTTCTTGCAGTGTTGCCATGTCCACGTATTCTTGGCATTTTGATGCTTGTTTAAAGGGGTCATGTGATCCACAAACAGCTACATAAGACTAAAGAAAAATCACAAACTGCAGAGTTAAGGCCATTGCACACGGAGTACGAAATTTTCGGATGCGTTTTTCGTGTTCGTCAGCCTAAAAATTCGTCACGCATAGAAACCTTGCACACCGAGTCCGATGCGTATTTATTAAACATTTGCGGGAAAAAAAACGCAAAAATACCGAATGGATTCGTCAAGCAGTGAGGATGATTTTGTTGCCCTCTCTCATATTGAAAAGAAAGAAAGAGAAAATATTACGTCCATCCAATCCTGAAATTGCACCGAGAGGAACGAGTTTCACCTCCTTATCAAGGAGTTGCGAATTTATCCCTCAGCGATTCAAAATTTACTTCAGGATGTCAGTGGGACAGTTTGATGCTTTGCTAGCAATTCTGGAGCCACATATTAAAAACAAGACTACCAATTTCCGAGAACCAATCGATTCTGAACGGCGATCTGGCAGTATGTCCAAGGTATGGACACACACACACCCCGCGCGCGGCCCGGTTGAAGCGCTGGGCAGACTGGGCTGTGATATATTGTGCCCAAATAATACATTAGTTATCGAATTGGATGCTCAATCACATCTTACTCGATCCTAAATTTCAATCTGATTGAAAGGGGAGGTTTATTAATTTCATAATCCAATATAGAGATGAGAACATAAACACTTGATTAGAACTGAAAACCGAAACTGAAAGCACGGCGCAAATGTCCAATTATTTGAGGACGAGCTCCCCGGCCCTGAATTGTCAAAAGACCTCTCAAAATGCTGGCTCTGGATACGAAAACGCAGAAAATCGAACCCGATACAAATTAATTTTATGACGGACTAAAGTTTCGAAGGCGTTGTGCAAGCATGATTGACATAACGTGAGGTCGAATTTTTTTTTAACGTGCGAAAATTTCGGATGCGAATTTCAGACCCGATATGCAATGGCCTTTACACCGCTCAAAGTGTCAAACCTAAAGTGATATTCTTTATAAAAGTTGAGGCTCAGCCACACCTTACTAAAACGCTTCAGTTCAAACACTCCCCACAAATCTACGACAATCTGTGGGGGACGGGTTTCACAAATGCACACGCAAAGAAAGGTAGAACTTTTATTCTCGAATGTGTTATTGTTGCCGCCACCAGCACCGCCATGTCATAGAGACGCTGTGTTATTTGTTGTGAAAGCCAAAGTACTTGGTTTTGCCTTCCAAAAGAGGACACGAATTAGAAAACAGTGCTATGCTTTATTAACAACACTGTTACAGAAATGTACAACTAAAACTAAACTGACAGTGTGCTGCACATTTTTCAGAGGACTGTTTTCAGAACCTGTGAGAGTAACAAGGTCGACAGTGAAAAAAGGCTGATTCTAATAAGTTGGTCAATTACATTTTTGAATGTACATTCTAGTGCTGATTATCATTTTGGCCCAAATCAGTGCAGCCCTATCTACAGTCTAATAATTCCATCCCTCATGAAATACAACCTAACCAATCTGATACGATCTGGTCCAGTCGCGCTGGCAAAGTTGATCAATCAGCTTGGTCATCTGCATTTTCCCGTTCAGATTGGAGCTCGAATTGATAAGGTAATTCCGACATCATCAGTCGAATAAAATAACCGACATTATATTATTATTTTGTGCAGTTGTCTCTACCTGCATTTTTGGGAGTTAATTCAGTTGTAGAATGTGGTTTTCACTCCCATTAATTATTTAACGGTGTATACAGAACCAGATTAAGCAGCAAGATGAAACGATGTGTAGTTAACCATGTAGCAAATGTTTTCAAACATCTTGAAATTACTTACATTTTAAATCATTTACTGATACCATTATTAAAAAGGTTAGTTTGCCCAAAAATTAATAGTCTGTCATTATTTGCCGACCCTCATTTCGTTCCAAAACCGTATGCCCGTCATTCATGTGAAATGAAATCAGAGAGATTTCGGTCCAACCACAGACAGCTTATGCAACTACCACTTCAAAAAAATAAAATTAAATAAAAAGGTTCATAAAGAGATTGTAAAACATATCAATATATATTGAGTGGTTTAGTCAATTTTCTGAAGAGATAATCACTTTGAAATGAAAAGATAGAATTTATTCACGTAAACATTGTTTACCATGCATAAACAAACTAGACCTTACTTGACGCACAAGAACGAGCCTCATTGGTTCTTGCAGAAGCTAAAATGTGACAGCGCAACACGAGAATGAACCTCATTGACTCTTACAGAAGCTCAAATGTGCTGCGTAACAAGAATGAACCTCATGGCTCACACAGAAGCTCAAACGTGACACGCAACACGAAAATGAACCTCATTGGGTCTTGCTGAAGCTCAAACAAGCTGCGTAACACCAGAATGAACCTCATTGGTTCTTGCTGAAGCTCAAACGTGCTGCGTAACACCAGAATGAACCTCATTGGGTCTTGCTGAAGCTCAAACAAGCTGCGTAACACCAGAATGAACCTCATTGGTTCTTGCAGAAGCTCGAACGTGCTGCGCATTACGGGAATGAACCTCATTGGATCTTGCTGAAGCTCAAACATGACACGCAACACGAGAATGAACCTCATTGGTTCTTGCTGAAGCTCAAACATGCTGCGTAACACCAGAATGAACCTCATTGGGTCTTGCTGAAGCTCAAACATGCTGCGTAACACCAGAATGAACCTCATTGGTTCTTGCTGAAGCTCAAACGTGACACGCAACACGAGAATGAACCTCATTGGGTCTTGCTGAAGCTCAAACAAGCTGCGTAACACCAGAATGAACCTCATTGGGTCTTGCTGAAGCTCAAACAAGCTGCGTAACACCAGAATGAACCTCATTGGTTCTTGCAGAAGCTCAAACGTGCTGCGCATTACGGGAATGAACCTCATTGGATCTTGCTGAAGCTCAAACATGACACGCAACACGAGAATGAACCTCATTGGTTCTTGCTGAAGCTCAAACATGCTGCGTAACACCAGAATGAACCTCATTGGGTCTTGCTGAAGCTCAAACATGCTGCGTAACACCAGAATGAACCTCATTGGGTCTTGCTGAAGCTCAAACAAGCTGCGTAACACCAGAATGAACCTCATTGGGTCTTGCTGAAGCTCAAACAAGCTGCGTAACACCAGATTGAACCTCATTGGTTCTTGCAGAAGCTCAAACGTGCTGCGCATTACGGGAATGAACCTCATTGTTTCTTGCTGAAGCTCAAACGTGACACGCAACACGAGAATGAACCTCATTGGTTCTTGCTGAAGCTCAAACGTGATGCGTAACTCGAGAATGAACCTCATTGGTTCTTGCTGAAGCTCAAACATGCTGCGTAACACGAGAATGAACCTCATTGGTTCTTGCTGAAGCTCAAACGTGACACGCAACACGAGAATGAACCTCATTGGTTCTTGCAGAACCTCAAACATGCTGCGTAACACGAGAATGAACCTCATTGGTTCTTGCTGAAGCTCAAACGTGACACGCAACACGAGAATGAACCTCATTGGTTCTTGCTGAAGCTCGAACGTGACACGCAACACGAGAATGAACCTCATTGGTTCTTGCTGAAGCTCGAACGTGCTGCGTAACACCAGAATGAACCTCATTGGGTCTTGCTGAAGCTCAAACAAGCTGCGTAACACCAGAATGAACCTCATTGGTTCTTGCAGAAGCTCAAGACGTGCTGCGTAACACGAGAATGAACCTCATTGATTCTTGCTGAAGCTCAAACGTGACACGCAACACGAGAATGAACCTCATTGGTTCTTGCTGAAGCTCAAACATGCTGCGTAACACGAGAATGAACCTCATTGGTTCTTGCTGAAGCTCAAACATGCTGCGTAACACGAGAATGAACCTCATTGGTTCTTGCTGAAGCTCGAACGTGACACGCAACACGAGAATGAACCTCATTGGGTCTTGCTGAAGCTCAAACAAGCTGCGTAACACCAGAATGAACCTCATTGGGTCTTGCTGAAGCTCAAACAAGCTGCGTAACACCAGAATGAACCTCATTGGTTCTTGCAGAAGCTCGAACGTGCTGCGCATTACGGGAATGAACCTCATTGGATCTTGCTGAAGCTCAAACATGACACGCAACACGAGAATGAACCTCATTGGTTCTTGCTGAAGCTCAAACATGCTGCGTAACACCAGAATGAACCTCATTGGGTCTTGCTGAAGCTCAAACATGCTGCGTAACACCAGAATGAACCTCATTGGGTCTTGCTGAAGCTCAAACAAGCTGCGTAACACCAGAATGAACCTCATTGGGTCTTGCTGAAGCTCAAACAAGCTGCGTAACACCAGATTGAACCTCATTGGTTCTTGCAGAAGCTCAAACGTGCTGCGCATTACGGGAATGAACCTCATTGGTTCTTGCTGAAGCTGAAACGTGACACGCAACACGAGAATGAACCTCATTGGTTCTTGCTGAAGCTCAAACGTGATGCGTAACTCGAGAATGAACCTCATTGGTTCTTGCTGAAGCTCAAACATGCTGCGTAACACGAGAATGAACCTCATTGGTTCTTGCTGAAGCTCAAACGTGACACGCAACACGAGAATGAACCTCATTGGTTCTTGCAGAACCTCAAACATGTGCGTAACACGAGAATGAACCTCATTGGTTCTTGCTGAAGCTCAAACGTGACACGCAACACGAGAATGAACCTCATTGGTTCTTGCTGAAGCTCGAACGTGACACGCAACACGAGAATGAACCTCATTGGTTCTTGCTGAAGCTCGAACGTGCTGCGTAACACCAGAATGAACCTCATTGGGTCTTGCTGAAGCTCAAACAAGCTGCGTAACACCAGAATGAACCTCATTGGTTCTTGCAGAAGCTCAAACGTGCTGCGTAACACGAGAATGAACCTCATTGATTCTTGCTGAAGCTCAAACGTGACACGCAACACGAGAATGAACCTCATTGGTTCTTGCTGAAGCTCAAACATGCTGCGTAACACGAGAATGAACCTCATTGGTTCTTGCTGAAGCTCAAACATGCTGCGTAACACGAGAATGAACCTCATTGGTTCTTGCTGAAGCTCAAACGTGACACGCAACACGAGAATGAACCTCATTGGTTCTTGCTGAAGCTCAAACATGCTGCGCAACACGAGAATGAACCTCATTGGTTCTTGCAGAACATCAAACATGCTGCGTAATACGAGAATGAACCTCATTGGTTCTTGCTGAAGCTCAAACGTGACACGCAACACGAGAATGAACCTCATTGGTTCTTGCTGAAGCTCGAACGTGATGCGTAACTCGAGAATGAACCTCATTGGTTCTTGCAGAACCTCAAACATGCTGCGTAACACGAGAATGAATCTCATTGGTTCTTGCTGAAGCTCAAACGCGACACGCAACACGAGAATGAACCTCATTGGTTCTTGCTGAAGCTCAAACATGCTGCGTAACACGAGAATGAACCTCATTGGTTCTTGCAGAAGCTCAAACGTGATGCGTAACTCGAGAATGAACCTCATTGGTTCTTGCTGAAGCTCGAACGTGATGCGTAACTTCGAGAATGAACCTCATTGGTTCTTGATGAAGCTCAAACGTGATGCGTAACTCTGAAGAATGAACCTCATTGGTTCTTGCAGAACCTCAAACATGCTGCGTAACACGAGAATGAACCTCATTGGTTCTTGCTGAAGCTCAAAACGCGACACGCAACACGAGAATGAACCTCATTGGTTCTTGCTGAAGCTCAAACATGCTGCGCAACACGAGAATGAACCTCATTGGTTCTTGCAGAACCTCAAACATACTGCGTAACACGAGAATGAACCTCATTGGTTCTTGCTGAAGCTCAAACGTGCTGCGCAACACGAGAATGAACCTCATTGGTTCTTGCAGAAGCTCAAACGTGATGCGTAACTCGAGAATGAACCTCATTGGTTCTTGCTGAAGCTCAAAACGTAGATGCGTAACTCGAGAATGAACCTCATTGGTTCTTGATGAAGCTCAACTGTGCTGCGTAACTCGAAGAATGAACCTCATTGGCTCTCACACGTCGAGCGTACATGCTTGAGCTTCGTTTATCATAGCTGATGGGTGCGTTGATGAATTTGTGAATAAATGCTTCAATCAATATATAAAGCTATCGTGTTTTTTCAGAAAATTTGGACTAAACCGTTCAATTCAAATGGATTAGTATAACAATCTAAAGCATCAAAGTGATCGTTGCTTAGAATGGAGGGACAGAAATCTTTCCGATTTCATTAAAAATATTTTCATGTCTGACTGTTACGAAGAGGAACGAAAGTCTAAAAAGATCCAATCATCACAGCTTACCTGCTTGATTGTAATGGCAGGCCTCCAGTCTTTGTCTTCCTCTAAAATAGACAAGCATACGGTACCAGACGGATATACATTCGGATGGAATAAAGGAGGCTCAAATTTACCTGTAGAAGAAGTCACATCATAAAAATCTGGCATAATTAAACACAATGTGCATACAAAGTACAGATAATGGATTAGCTCCACTAGGCATCTGATTTACACTTTGGTGGAGAGGAAGGATAGTCATCCTTGAACAGCATCCGAAGTTTGAACAAGCCTCCTTCCCATGGTGTCTGAGAATAAATACAAAAATAATTAAATTACTTAAAGGGGGGGTTGACTGCGATTTCACTTTTTTGATTTTTACTAGTGTGTAATGTTGCTGTTGGTGCATGAACAGTATCTGCAAAGTTGCAGCGCTTAAAGTTTAGTGTAAGCAGAGATATCGTCTTTTAAAAATCAGGAAGTATAATTGCTTACAAAAACGACTCGATTGGGACTACAGCTGGGTTATGGTACGTCACTAACCTACACATTTTAATCAACCACTCCCTCAGAATATGCAGAAAATGGCATGCGCATATTTCTGAGGCACGTCGACTCGTCAGGTCTTCTGTGTTCGGGCTTCCCATGGACACTATTCTTCCTCAACAATAGATACAATTTATATTTGATTATGTTCCTGAAAATGACGATCGTAATCTAGCCAGTTCAACACCGGATTCAACAAGAAACTGTTACTAAAACATTAAGCTGTTCTGACTTTAAAACAAGAAGCAGCAGTTGTTGGGCCACAATCTGTTAGTAGGCTAAGACTTAATCATTTTAAATGTATAAGTAAAGACGTAGCCTTGTGTTTATTTTTTTCAAATGCCAGCGCTGGCTTTATAGCCACTACTAGTTAGACTATGCTATTATGAGTCTACGACAAACGCGTACAAATACTATGGGAGTTTTCTATAAGTACTAATGTTTTAAACATATTTTTCATGTATATATGCTTTATGGCGTTATTTTCGATTTGATCAAGAACCTAAACATGCCAACGCTGTTTGAGTATCACATTAGTTAGCCAGTCAGTTGCTATTGATGCCAGTCAGATGCTATTGTGCAAAACAAACGTGTATAAAGTTAAAAAATGTAGCAAATTATCATTCAGAAACGTTTAGTAAGAGCCATGTGTGGTGAGGTTCTGTTTGACTCTCTTCATCGCCGCTTCTCGGTCTGATTCTGCCTGAAACTGATGCTGCAGTTCGACACATATTTACATCTGGACCGGAGTTCATGACATGCCCGTAAAGGTAATGGGCGTTAATCTTCTGGACAACGTGAGCACAGTTTAGCCAATCCCAACACACTAGCCCAAACTAACCAATCTGAGCTCATGACGTGTTTCTGAGGGAGTGTTTTCGTAGAATCAGGAAGTGAACCGCTCGTTCAGGGGACAGAGGAGAGCGCGGCTGACAATAAAGGTGAAATTTATGAAAAATAAGACTTTTAAAAAAAGAAAAACCACGAATACATGTTATATTGCACCCCATAAATACAATCATGCAAAGAAAAAAAAGCAGTCAACCCCCCCTTTAAAAGTTCCCCTGTGGAAAAAAAATAATAATAATAAAATCCAGCTTTTAAAATGTTAATTATATGTCTAAGAGGCATTTTAATTATAAATTTGCACATGTTTTGTCTTAAAGCACAAGTCAACACCATTGCAGAGTAATTTGTCCTTAAACCACAGTAAACCAATGGGTTTCAAAAATTTGGTTTGAAATTGCTGGTGTTTCTGACGTCAACCAATCGTCAACGAGTGATCATTGAGTGGATCTGAGCAGGTGCAGAGTGAGTGGAGATGGGACTAATTAGCATATTAATACAACCAGGTATAATAAATGAGGCAAGGGTAGGGCTGGGCGATAAAACGATAATTATCGCAATATAATTTTTCTCGATAAAACGATATCAAGAAGTCCAAACGGCAGCGCACTGAGCGCAGCGCGAGCTCACACAGACTCGCACTCTGACCACCTCTCTCACGAGATCCAGTGAGAAGCGCTTGAGATCAGTGAAGAACACGCATGTCAAGTTTAAACCAGTTTAAAGGCAGATGAAACACTGCTGACAAAAAGGAGAAACACTGCATGCAGAATCTGAATTGATACTGAATCCATTTAGCCCATCAATGGATTTACTGTAAGGTTAGCCTAGTAATATTAACTGCACCATGAAATGTGGGATATACATATTGAATTGTATAATATTATTAATGTAGACAATGTATTAAATGACTAATGGAATATAAGTACAGTATTTAATAATGTATTTAACTGTTAGACTACTGTTTTTTCATACAAATACCACAGAAAACAAAGTTATGCCATGATAGTGAGGTGCTAAGTTATAGGCTATGCCTGATTTTATCTGTGGTTCTCATGATCTAAATGCATGATACTGGATGACCAATGGTTAATTAATACAACTCAAACAGTCAGAATATTACTTTAAGCAAATAACAATATGGTTGTTACATTTAAAAAAAAAACAGATGTTCCTGCTTTTGTTAATGAACATAAATTTAAAGAGTAGTTTAAAAACACAATTAACACTGGTTTATACAACTTTCACTTAAGAGCAAAAATCTGCCTTTAAACTTGAAAGAAATAAAGATTTGACCTATATCGTGATAATTATCGATATCGACTGATATAAAAAAAATTATCGTGATAACTTTTTTGGCCATATCGCCCAGCCCTAGGCAAGGGTGTGGAGTTACATTCAAGCTATTTTTACAGTGTGTGTGTGTGTGTGTGTGCGTGCGTGCGTGCGTGCGGTGCGTGCGTGCGTGCGTGCGTGCATATATATATATATATATATATATATATATATATATATATATATATATATGTATATATTTTTTTTTTAAATGAGTCATTTTGGTGATTAGGAGTTTTTATGGATAAAATGTACTACTGTAGTACTTCAAGAGACAAGAGTTCACAGAAGCAGCATTCAATATGATGTACATACCAGACAAACAGTTATGTGTGCATGAACAGTAAACATTGAACTGGCACTTACTCCTTTTTCCCTGGGATGGCACACTCCCAATTCATCAAGTTCATCGTTCCATCAGGGTTTTTTGTCGGTACAGCTACAAAACCCTAAAAAAAAAAAAGAAGAAAAAGATATGTTTGAAATCCTGTGGGTGTCTGCAAGTTTCAGAACATCTCTAGAATCTTATTAATTTATGGCACACAACCCCCAACAGTTTCAATAGTGACTTCTCAGCTTAATAAATGAAAATAAAAACGACATTTAAAATAACATCCCCAACACAGATCATACATATAGTCTCACTCTTATGTCCTATACGACAGCCTCACATCTGTGATCGGAAACATCATACTCACAAAAGGATGGTCTTTCCGCCAAGCCTTTCGTTCTTGTGCAAGACGACTTAACGCTATACCAGACATGATTTGTGACCCACTTGATTGAAAACCTGAAAAAAAGAGACAATATTTTTCTCTTTAAGCAAGATGCACATCTGTAAAACCATCCACAGTCGTTACACAATTTTCTTCCAATCAACGATCAATATTTAACTTGATAATAACAACCCTTTAGTTATTACAATAAAGAATTATGGGGGAGGGGTAATAACATTCATCAGGATTTGCTTACATTGACATTTAAAAAGAAATGTTGGGTTGAGATTACCATTAAAAGGTAAAACCTCAAAACTACATGGGTTCATACAAATGAGGAAATGTCATTGGACTATGAAACATATCTAGGGAGCTTTTGATTTCATAAGAACATACAGTAGTGAAACTGTGGTGATACACGCTTGTTTATGGTTCGAATACAGAATAACTGCACATTTCCCAAATCTCCATCAGTAGATGCATGATCTGACAAAATAAAACAAATCCTGGATTTATCAACCTAAGGGTCCTGGAGTCAACCCAACATGTGTGACTATGTACCACGCTAATGAAATGTGCTAATTTTATCAGCAGTGATAAGGTTATAACATTCAAACATCTTAACCATTTGATTGATCAAGATATCCAATAAGTCATTTCTAAAACTTATTTGTCCTCTGGGGTCTCTACAACGACAGAACAGATATTGCACTCTCCCTTCATCTCAATGAAGTTCAAGATAGACAGACATCAAGATGGTTTCATAATTAATTTACTCTGAGGATTTGATCATGATTCACAGTGTTTAGATATTTGTCAAGGCTGGGCAAGCGATTTGCTCCAGAAACATTTTTGCTACTTTTGCTGGTTGAAAGTCTCTACACATCCTAATAGCAATTGCAAGGTAAAAGTGGTCTAAATATAGAACCATTAAATGTTCACCCAATCACTCTATTCGGTCCGAAAGCACACCATCACCATGAGTTAGACAGAAGTCAGTCACCGACCAGCGCAACCGAAACACCTTTTACAGTTCCTCCTGAACAAAAAAACAATTTTATGCAGCGTTCCAGCCATAAATACCATAATTTGGATGGAAGAGATAGAGACCTACGACACTACTCCAGGAGCATTTTATTAATCCATATTGAGACGACGAACGGTTACAGCGGAAACAAAAAATGGTTGATATTTGGTTCTCTGCATCATATACATATATACACACACACATATAAAATCATGTGCTCGTACAGTAGTTATATATATATATATATATATATATATATATATATATATATATATATATACATACACTACTGTACGAGCACATCATATATATATATATATATATATATATATATATATATATATATATATATATATGACGAAAATGATTGGAGAATACGTCACTTTTGGTTTCACCCGAAGATCTGATTAAACCGTAAAAAAAGAAAAGTCTTTGCATAAAATTACATCTAAAATAGTGCGGTGAGACGATAACGTATAAATTGAGAAGTCAGAAAATTAAAAATGATTAACGTACTTCATAACCGCATGGGACAATAACTATAACGTTAATCCGACAAAGTGTCAAATTAGGAGCCATTAACGTTAACTCTATAAAGAGGAATTCATAAACATAAACAAAAAATAATAAAATATTAATAAATAGCTTAAATAAAAATAATTAGCTTGAAGTTAAAATCTGTAATGAAATTGCATTGTAAAGTTATTCTGTAAGAGAACGCATGAATGAAGAATTCCATCAAAAATATGCAAATTACTTAGGGTTTCCACAGTTGGCACAATCAAAACAACTTATTTTAACGAATAAGCAGCGCCCACATGTTTTATTAGAGTAAGTTAAAGTGCACTTGAATCGCATTGAATGAACCTGTCAGATGCACATTTTTTTGCGCGATGCCGCATTCCCCACTGCGCGCACATCAGCCGCTGATTGAGCGAAATCACGCTTTATTGCGATTAACTGCTCGCGTCAAACTACATGGACATAGATCTATGCTCTGCATGTGTGCAATTACATTATTATAATACAAGCGGGCGCAGTAATTTGTCCGGTCGCGTGCAGTCTGGATATGCTGTTAGCGTAGCATAGGTGGCTAGCTAACAAAACCCGCAAACAAAACACCGCAAACTAGATTGAACGTCCATAAATTGACCCTGCTTTCACACTAGACATACCTCGTCAGTGAAGATGAGTACTGTACTGTATCAAGAGCCGTTTAATTGGGAATTCGCGTCAAACTCAAAGCAAAAATCTAGCGAAGTTTCCCTCCTGGAAAAAAGAAAACACAGACATTTAGCCAAGATAATTAGGACCCGTGAGTGCACAGGCAGATGCCTGAATGAAACTTTCAACAGTGTCCATATATACTGGGTAAAATTGAATGGATTGTTTCCTTTAATTACTGGCTAATGAATTGCAAGGTATTCCCTATAAACGCAAACTGATGGAAATCACCTGGACGTCCAATTTAAGGTAAAACACGGACAGTTAATAGATTAACGTTAATTAAACAATGTAGCTGATTGAAACATTTATATTTTGTGATTAGTTCATTAACACTGCATTTAACTTATTTGCTGCGTATTTTTACCAGTCAGAAAAAACACACTGATTTAAAGGGATAGTTCACCCAAAAATGAAAATCATTTAACTTACTAGACCTTTGACTTAATCCAACCCTGAATGAATTTCTTTCTTCAATTGAAGATAAAGGAGTATATTTTGAAAAATGTGGGTAACAAGCAGTTGATGACCCAATTGACTTCCATAGTATGCAGAAAAAAAGAAATAAAAAAAAAACACTATGGACGTTATTGTTGGGTTCACTACTGTTTGGTTTCCCACATTCTTAAAAACATATTCTTTTGTGTTCGGCTGAAGAAATAAACTCATACAGGGTTGGAACAACATGAGGGTAAGTAAATTATAAAATTAAATTTTTTGAGTGAACTATCCCTTTAAGAATTTTGGTCAGGCAGTTCTTGGACACCTAAAGGATGTCTCAAGCACATATTACTGAGGATATAAATGTAAATAAATATTATTTTATGTTGAAATTGTCTAATGTTGAAATCACAATCTGCTCTTTTTGATGCAGTACTGTATGCCATATTACTACCATTTTAGAGCACTCATACCATAATATAAAATGTCACACATTATGACTACTTTTTCATTTTTATTTAGGCTATTCATTTCATTTTTTTGTACCCATGACAAGCCCTGATGTATCTATTGTCTGCAATATTGACCCCCCAAAATAGATTCTGACGACACTGCACATTTATCCAGGCAATAACAATAGCAAAAACAATCCTTAAAGGGTTAGTTCACCCTAAAATGAAAATTAAAGGGACACTTCACTCATTGGCATTAAGCTTTGTATCTTTAGAAAGCCAGTCATATTTTTGAATGGTCATGGTTTATTCCCTTATTATCCCCTGAGATGGGAGAAATAAGGATTTAAGTGTTTTACTTCCTGCTTATTGTGACGTAAAAATCGTCATTTTGGGTCATAATAAGCAGAAAGTCACATTTCATTAAAATCTGTAGAGACTACAAACATTAGCTCATTATTATTCAAGGGTGTGGGACCCACTCACCCACAGGCCTATTACAGATCAGTGGGTGGGACTTCACTTGCAGAGACTGAAATCAATATCCGCCTTCTTGTTTTTGGAAGCTAAGCTAACAAGCGCTGTGGAGATAAGAAGTATGACAATGACAGAGGAAACTAAACATGATATGGAAGAAGAGGATTTTGAAAGTCTGCTACTCGAATCCGATGTTCGTGGCTATCTTTACGAGCTGCAATATAGTGAAGAGCAGCTGAGGCTGAATAAGGAACAGGAGGCGGCTGCCTGTCGCGGTCGAGGAGCCCGGACTGGCTCGAGCTGAGGCGGACTGCTGTGCATGTGCTCTCGGTCGAGGAGCCCGGACTGGCTCGAGCTGAGGCGGACTGCTGTGCATGTGCTCTCGGTCGAGGAGCCCGGACTGGCTCGAGCTGAGGCGGACTGCTGTGCATGTGCTCTCGCTGCGTGCTACGGACTGTCCGTCTGCTGCAGAGAATTTCAACAATGGCAATTTCTCCTGGAGGAAATCTCTGAAACAGACGAGCATACGGACGTTTGTGTTGTGATGTGAACCATCCTAGTTTCGCCTGACTGAACATCCAGGTATCTTGCAGTAATTCACCATAGAGATAGAAATACAAACGAGGGGTAATTCACTAATGAGTTTGCCAGTGTAATGTTAACGTGGTTTGTTGTTGTGGGAAGAAGAAGGCGGGAATCAGTGAATATTTAAACATTTTAATAATAAAATGAACAAATACAAAACGAAAGTATAAGCCAACAGCCCCTCATTGACGACTGATGTCCACACACAACATAAAATCAGGCCTGTTTCTCTCTTGATCTGCCGTTTATTCTCCCGCTCCTCTGTGAGAGATACGAGATGTGTCTCTTGTCTTTCATTATCACTCACGCCACCGGCCTCGTGCCATCCTCTCGCGCCGCTCTCACATCCCTCGTCCTGCTCGCCACAGCCAACTAACTAGAAATTTTGCGTGAAATGAATTTCAAACTCTGGTGGCAGCTAACGTTAGCCTTGTTAACGGAAGAGTGATTTCTCTGATGTGCGCGCAGTTCCAGATTAGTGGGTGTGGCTTGCGGAGCTGTGCAGTGTGGTGCATTGTGGGTGTTGTAGTCTTTCATACAAATGCACCCTTCAGTTATTTTCTGTCTTTTCTCGGTCAAGAGGGCACCAAATAAAAAAAAAATATTTTACATTTCGACTACATATATGATCCACTTTCAATAAAGATTAATGTTAAAATGAGATTTCCACGACGCATGCACGGGAACTGAACAAGAAGTTCGAAGATCGCAGTTCGCATGCATCGTGGAAATCTCTTGAACTCTCGTCTCAGGTCCAGAAGGAAGAAAAGGAATAGTCAAATTTTTTTTTTTTTTTTTTTTTTTTGCACAACAAGTATTCTTGTCACTTGATACACTTGTAGTTGAGCCACTGTAGTCACATGGAATATTTAACATTTTCTTCAATAACTTTCTGGGCAGTAAAGTTTTTATCCCTTAGGAGCCTATGTAGCAGTGATCCACCTCTCAGATTTAATAAAAAAATATCTTCATTTGTGTTCCCGAAGTTGAATGAAGGTCTTACGGGGTTGGTACAGCATGGGGATGAGTAATTAATGACTTAATTTTATTTTTGGGTGAACTAACCCTTTAAAAAAAGTGTCAGAATGAGATGACATTAATCGACCCACCCTTCAAACATCGAACATTAAAATAAAATGTAAAAAATTAAAAGAATCAACAGGTATGCCTGTATCTTATATACAGGTACAGGTACAACAGACCAAAAATAGACTCATAAGCGCAGAGTCTTTGGTTAAATATCACTGTAGTAGGCAACTATCTATATTAATCAAAAATGTTCATTAACTTCAGCATTACGTGACTATATCAAAGTGATTTCCGTCAGTTTGAAAGATTATAAATTGCATTTAATGTGAAAACAAACCTGGAAAGGGACATGAGGATTTGAGGAGAATAACAAGAGATTCTTTGTGCATTCCAATGAATTATTAATGGAATATCGTAAATTAAATTCGGGAGAACAGACCACAAATGTGCCAAATACATGTTGTCCTTTTTCATACTTTTACAGCGGATTGGAAAGGAAAAAATAAAAATCATCAGGAAAAGAAAGCAGCGACCGAAAAGAGCTCTTGTCATAGATATTCTTATTATAACATGTCACGTTAAAATACTCATGATTGACAGCTCATCTAGTCAAACTGATGGATTAGCTTTATTTGTAGGGCAACCTTATGATTTGAAATGATTCATTTTAGCCTTTTTGAATGTTTTTTGTTTTTGTTTTTGAAAGTTCCCCGAAAAGTCACCCATAATTCAAAACACAGTAAAGTTGTCAGGAATAAGGTATAAGGTGGATATGATGTCTATGATAGGTTCGACATCGGACAGGAAGGAGACACGTTCTTGCACATGCGCAGATTATGTTTCCAGTACGGACCGAGTAGTGACGTAACAACAGGGGCGGAACATCTGCAAATGGGATCTTGTTTTAACCACAACCACATCCTTCATGTCCTACTTTCATCACAAGCACTCTGACTGTGCATTAAGATCAGTAGAAGATTGCCATAGCGTAAATGCCAGGTGGAGTAATGCAATGGCATTTGATTGAAAACGGCAGATTTTTATATTTTCAGCTACATTTTATATTTTTGTGAATCGGTTCAATGGGAATATTATCAAGGTAAGTTGAATTTCTCTACTTTTACCTGTATTTTTCCCCTAACTCAATCTATTTTTCTTGTTTAATCACTGTTGATTATAGACTAAACAATATGATGATAAACACCTTAAATGTTTGTGATGCTTTTCTATATTTTATATGTATAAATATGTAATTATGTATTTTTAGGGCCCAAGCCCTGAAAGGGCGCAGAGCCCTATTGTTTTCCTTCCGATTATTTTTTTTTTTTTTTTTTTTTTTTTTTCTTTTTTTTTTTTTTTTTTTTTTTTCTTTTTCTAGCGACTATTCGGGCACTTTTGGGGCCCTTAACATGTTCGAAAACTCTTGAAACTTTGCACATGGGTCAGAACCCGCGGCCATCAGAGCCGGGCTGAAGCTGGTACCCGGGCGTGGCAGGGCGGCTCGTCAGCGCCCCCTGGAATGGGGTCCGAACACCTGGTCCATAACTCAAACACACTTGCATGTAATAATATGAAACTCGGTACACATGTCGATAGCAGAATTTCATCTATACCTCGTGTTCTTACTTTTACCCCAGCCCAACAGGAAGTCGGCTATTGAGGTTTTTTTGTAAAACACACGCAATGAACTTTTAAATACTCCTCCTAGAGCTCTGATCCAAATTCGACGAAACTCGGTCAGCGTGAAGTCAAGACATTGAGGATGAAAGTTTGTGTGGGGATTTTTGATATCTCGAACGGTTTGGCCGTGGCGAGGAAACGAAACTATGGCGAGAAACGTGAAACAGGAAGTGTGTCATAACTTCAGCATACATTAACTGATCTGGATGAAACTTCAGCAGTGCGTTCGCTGTAAGAGGACGATCACATGGATGTGACTATTGTGAGTCAAAGTTATAGCGCCACCAACTGGCAGCAGGAAGTGTGTCACTTTCAAAATGCTTTGAAATCACCCTCTTATTTTTACCCGATTTGCTTCAAACTTCATCTGTATAATGTAAATACACGGCAGATGAAGACCTATGAATGGATTCTTGATATCTTTGAAACTGTTGCCGTGGCGACGCATCAAACTTTACCATTCTTTTAGGATGCATTCTTTTAGGGATTCGAACATTTGTCCATAAATCAAACACACGTGCATGGATTAATATGAAACTCGGTACACTCATAGATCACATCAGGCCAAACAACTTTCGTGCTCTAAGTTTTACGACAGTTCAAACGGAAGTCGGGAATTATGTTTTTTTTTTTTAGATAAATGTCCTAGAAAAACATCAAATTACAACCCATGCTGTTACCAATCACCACCAAACTCGGTGTGCATGAAGTCAAGACATTGAGGATGCTAAATTCCGGACGGATTTGTGATATCTCGAACGGTTTGGCCGTGGCGAATTTTTTTGACTAAAAAAGGACACATAAAGTGTGTTATAACTTGGTTAGTTTTACTGACAGTTACAAAACTTGCCGTGTATATTGTTCTATTCAAGCCAAACAACTTTCTAATTAACAATAATAAGCTCAAACCCACAGAAAGTCAGATATTGTAGTTTGAATATGATCATGCTCTTTCTGAGCCTGAGTCTTTCTTGAGTCTCTTGACACACAGTCTGTGTGTGTGTGTGTGTGTGTGTAGGGGGAGGGGGCTTAATCATTTCACTGTGTGTCTGGCCTGCTAAAGTAAATACATTTCTTAAGCCTGGTATTTTTTAAATAAGTTTTTATTTTTATTTTTTTATAAGTAAAGGCATATAACCTGTTTAATTGTAGTGCATTGACAATAGTTTTATATAATTAGTGTATTAATTAAATTAACTTGGTCCATAAATCAAAAAGGAAGTGTGTTAAAACTTCTGCATACATTAACTGATCTTGATGAAACTTCAGCAGTGTGTTCGTTGTAAGAGGCCGATCACATGGATGTGACTATTGTGAGTCAAATATATAGCGCCACCAACTGGAAGCAGAAAGTGTTTCACTTTCAAAATGCTTTGAAATCACACTCTTACTTTTACCCGATTTGCTTCAAACTTCATCTGTATAATGTAAACACACGCCAGATGAAGAGCTGTGAAAGCATTATTCAATATCTAAGATAATGTTGCCATAGCAACGCATCAAACTTTAACATTCCTTTTTTTTGATGATTTTGAGTCTCTTAGCGGCTTTTGGGGCCCTTAATGGGTTTGAAAACTCTTGAAACTTTGCACACAGGTCAGATCCCACAGCCATCAGAGCCGGGAAGATGGTACCCGGGTGTGGCAAGGGGGCTAGACAGCGCCCCCTGGAACGGGGTCCAAAAACTTGGTCCATAAATCAAACACGCTTGCATGTAATAATATGAAACTCAGTACACATGTTGATCTCATCGTTTCATATATTCATATATTCTCCTCAAGCCGGACAACTTTCTAATTTACACTCATGAGCTAGGACCCACAGAAAGTCAGATATTTTGGTTTGAAAATGTTGAGTGTCTCTCTGAGCCTACACTTCTGTATGGCAAGCCCTTTTAACATTTAAAAGCTAAGTTTGACTATTCGTAATTAACATTGTAGATATCAACAACGTCTTTCTAGTCGTAATTACATTTTGGATAGTTTGTATTATCATTTAAGATATCTGTAACGTAATTGTGACTAGTCGAAACGACAGATAGAGTATGGCAAGCCGTTTTAACATTTAATCATTTTAACCTACTAGTCTCTATTTTCATGCTACTAGTACTTATTTTTTAGATACTAGTATCTATTCCATTAAGTACTAGTACTTATTCATTAGCTACTAGTGCTTATTCTTTAGATACTAGTGCCTTTTCTTTAGATACTAGTGTTTATTCTTTAGGTACTAGTACCTTTTTAAGATACTAGTACTTATTCATTAGACACTAGTCCTTATTTATTAGATACTAGTACTTATTCATTAGATGCTAGTCCTTATTCATTACATACCAATGCTTATTAATTAGTTACTAGTACTTATTCATTAGATGCTAGTACCTATTAAATAGATACTAGTACTTATTCATTAGACACTAGTACTTATTTCAATGGTGACTAGTAACTATTCTTTTGTTACTAGTCACATTTTTTCCAGTGACTTCTATGGTGATCTGTCATTCAGATATCAACTATTCAGTTCTGACTAGTATGTTAGTATGTATTCCAATTGTGGAATACATACTAGTATGTATTCCAAAGCAGGGGTTACGTTTTTGCACGTCGTGCAGAATAACCCTAAAGGCACCAAGGTGGCGGGTGCCACCGGCTTTATATATATATATATATATATATATATATATATATATAAATATATATAAATATAGCTGCGAGCAGCGATGGAGGGCCAAAGCCGGCGGTACCGCCATCCCGGTGCCTTTAGGCACCGGGGTTGCGGTGCCACCGGCTTGGGCCCGCGTCGCTGCTCGCAGCTATATTTTTTCTTAAGTTTGTTGTTATAACGTTTTATATTTTTGAAAATTAAAATGAATTCAATTAAATGTACAATATAAAATGTGGTTATACATTACCGATATAAATCCCGTAATGTATTCAAATGACATGTTTGCTTTCTTTGCAGTTTGCATGTGGGCAGTCTACAATGCATTTGAGCAGGGCTGACCACAGTTCATGCCATTGTTTCTCCACAATGGCTCTATGGCAAGCCATATTCTTGCTTGTTTGTGGACTTATTGTGTGCAGTAAGTTTGCATTTATTGCAATATTACCATTCCTGTTTAAATTAAGTACAATCAACTTGGATGTTTAAGTCATTTCAACTTAAGTTACATTAAACTGCCTTAAAAGAAGTCAAACTTATTTAAAACAATGTCATATTGATTATACACAATTTTGTACAGTGAAAGTCATCCGTATCATCTTAGTGTAAACATCCTCGGAAGGATATAACTGCAACAGTCTGATTTGCCTTGTGTTCTTTGACCTAAGGTGTTGCTTTGAGAAGAAACGCTGTACCGTTTCTGTAGCTCGTTTGACCACATTTCCTCTCACATCACTCTTTGCAGATGACGCCGTGTGCAGTGTGACCTGCACCACAGACTTCATCTCCAAGCTGAATTGCTCTAACTCTGACTCGGCAGAAACGGCTTCGTGTGATATTGTGGCAAATTGCAGGTACAGATCTAGCGCATTGTGCTCTTACTTTTGAGAATGTGAATCTACTGAATCATTGTCTGGTCTCTGCTTATTTTTTTTATTTTTTAAACCTGCTATTACCATTGGTCAACATATTGTTTAATTAGCATGTTTTATGTCTCACAGGGATGAATTTTCTGCTGTAAATGGGAGCTGCAGAATTAAATCGCCACAGTCCTGGTGCATAATGGAACCAGATGATCCGGAAGATGTAATATCCTCCTATGACACCAACTGCTCTATCATAGTAACACAAATGGCCAAACAAGGCAATATGGAGACCCCGACAAGGCGTTACTCTGAACATTTTGTTTTATACAAAGCTAGTAAGTTCCTCTGTCCACTTCAGCAGCAGTGTAAAAATAAGTGTCATTTACAGTGAAATCCAAATCTGAGATCACTACAAAAAGTGCTTTGTAGTCAAAACACGCTCTTTAGATTATAAAAATGTTTTTCAAACAAGTTGTTTGCGGAACCTAAAATGGTTCTTCTGTGCAAAAACCCCCTATTGGGGCTTTTATTTTTAAGAGTGTATGAGGACTTTCACAGTCTTGCAGTTTTTGGTTTGTCCTCTGTTGCTTTAAAGGGGTTGTTTGCTTTAAAGTTGGTATGCTTATTTAGGGTCTTCATGTAAAGTTTGTAACATCTGGTTAAAATTCCTCAGTGGTTGTGTAAAACAACATCCTTTTAGCATCCTCCTCATAAACAGCTCTGTTCACAGCGACCAGTTTCGGTGCATGCCTCTTTAAATGATAATGAGCAACTGCTTACCCCACTCCTCTCTTCCATGGGGCGTGTCAACAAAAGACATTAAAGGGTAACTAAACCCCTAGTCAGAGCCTGACTCCACCCACTGGCAATATTTGAAAAATGCTGAAAAAGTGGGCAGACCCCAGCGGAGATAGAGGGGACGAAATTGATGCTAAAACACTATCCTGATCGTTTTCAATACTCGCAATTCCTGACTCGCTACAGTGGTTTTGATGAAACAAGCTGGTTTTTAAACTGCCAAAGGGCGTAGTTCGTACCAAGAGCGTGGTGAGCTGAAACTAGCATACGTCATGAAGTGCGGAACATCAAATAGGAAAATTCAACTGCAGTAGCCACCATTCAACCTGAAGAGGGCAGCACTAAGACGTTTTTACGCCATATATTGTAGTAATATAACACTTTATAAACAAATGTCAAAAAAGTTACTCGAATCAATGACTGGTATTAATAAAGATCCATTCTTACAGATCATTAACTAAAAAAGTTGGTTTAGGGTTTAGTTACTCTTAAAAGTCCAAAATTGTCATGCCCTTCACTCGCTATTCGCTAACTTCCCACTGTCTCATTCACTTCGGATGGAACGTCATAGCTTACGTTGCATAAGTTCCCACTACTGGTGGAACCTTTGCAATAGGCTGAATCGGAACCATAGACTGTAAAAAAATATGGACAAAGCGTCTGTGATGTCACCCATAGACTCTCCGAAGAATGGGGCTGTTTATGGGGGTATGGGCGGCGCCATACTGGAAAATCTTGGAAAATACAAAATACAAAAGTTTCAGAAAGAATACAGAGGTGGTATTATGTGTTGCGTCAGATCATGGCCGAGACGTCAAATTCAGCCCGTTATCAGCTGTCAATCAAAGTTAACCGCCCTTATTTGTTATACATTTTATATCTAAAAATGATCTAAACTAACGAGTTAGAAAAAAAAATCACCCCCTCACAGTTGTCAGGCACGCGGAACATATTGAAGATTACAATAATAGTCCATGGGACCAAACTGTAAACATATGAATTTATGCTGTGAAAACGGAGATTTTAACATGACGTCTATGGATATTTGCTCCCTTTTGGGACCGGCATCTAGCGTATTTGAGATGTATTGCAGTTTAGCGCACTTCCGGGTAGGCTTCAGCTTTCAGATTAGAATGTTGCCGCTTGATCGGAAACGTGCCCTTGATCACTTAATCCACTATTGGCTTGATTTATTTGTATTATTTTTTTCCTTTGGAAATTGTTTAATGCAGCATTCTATATTTATATAGGTTTGTTTGAGTTGTTTAATTTCTTTATTTAAATAATTAAAATATCATAGAGTTTGTGGTGGGGTAAATTAAACGCAATATGCGCTAACGTCACAATCTTGTTGCATTGTGGTATACGGAGCTGTCTGAAGTGTACTTATGAAGTAGACTCAAATGGCTTGATTATTGAGAGTGTTTAGACTTTATGAGGATTAATAAATAGGAGTGAGTGTATTTTTCATTGTTTGGTGGTTGTGTAAATTTTGCATCCTCACGACCCCTTTAAAGTGTGTGTCGAACCTTATGATCATGTTCTCCAGCATGATTCAAGATGATCCAAAGCGCTTCAGTGGGAGAAGAACATCTGACTGGCTGCACAGAGTCACATGATCATCATCAAAAGTACATCACTGATTAGTGAAATAGAAAATGTGCAGAATCTTGGATATCGCTACTTAATTTTACATCATAACCTTACTCAAAAATCCCTTAAACCTTTTTGGTTGGAATTGGATTTTAATCCCAGATTTTGAATGTGATCTCAGACTTTTTGGGCTCCACTGTAAATCATCGGCCTTGTTTACTTCTGTACATTATTCACTTATATTTGTTTTCTTTTCTTTTTTTATAGTCAAGCTAATGCAACCTTTCAACCTAAGCATTGCAAAAATTGATGGGGGTTTCAACCTCACTTGGGATGTGGCTTATGAAGAATCCGATCTGTATAAAAAATTATACTACGGAGTACGATTACGAACTAAAAGTGACCCGGATGAGGTAAAAAATCAATTTGTCTGTCCATATGGAGGAAAAATGAGCCATATTTTGCACACTTTCTTTTGAATATGCTGATCATTCCACAGAAGGGGCAAATTTACACTACGCAGCAGAACCGACAATCCATGGTTATCATCAGTGAAAAACTTCGTGCTCAGGGAGGCAATATGTGGCAGACATTCGGGTCGCTGTGGATCCGCGTGGTTTAGATCCATGTGGAGTGAATGGAGCAACACTGTTGAATGGACATCAGACTCTTCAGAGACAGATCAGTACTATTTGCTGCTGCTGGTACTTCCTGTCGTGGCGGCGATTCTGCTGGTGTCCAGTGGGAAACTGTGAGTATACTGTCAGTATTTCATCTTGGCTCGGTTTCACAGACTGGGCTTAGACTTAGCCAGCAATAGGTTAAAGTAGGAAGTGTCGGGGAAGCTACTCTGAAACTGTAGTTTGACAAGCTACAAGCTACTCGTAAGTTAAAGTAGTTTAACTACAGTCAAGCTACCCGTTTAGAAAAGTAGTTAGCTACACTACAAGTTACAATCAAAAAGTAGCTAGCTACATTGAAACTACTTTTGCTTTTTTTGAACAACGTATATTATAAATAACTGAATAAGTGTCTGAGGAATGTTTTAATTAAAATATTTAGTGTTTAAAACAAGGCAATGCAATTACGATTTCAAAGAGTAGTGTTTTATTACACACAACACTAAAATATCTCTGACTGTTTGTCAAAAGTGCAACAAAAAGCCTACAACATTGCAAGTACGAAATATACATCCAACGTAAATTGCATGTAGAACATTTTCTCAAAAATACTGATTGAAATTGGACAAATAAGGCCATGGGTAATTAACGTTAGTTGTTTCTCCATCCTCCAAATCTGCCGTCACATCTTGCTTTTTAATCATAATATAGGTGCGTCAACCCACTGTACGTCAGTGAACAGTTAGCCACAAGATGCGTGATTAAACAACAGGTGGCGGTAATGGCAAAAAATGAGTCTGTAATATAACAAGAAGAAGAACATCCTTGCATTGCGCTGATTCGCGCTGATTCGCGCAGGCTCGACAATGTAGCAATGTAGCTTTCGCGCTACACCGCTACTTGCTGCGAAAAGTAGTTAGCTACTGGAAAAGCTACACTGTTCAAAAAGCAACTGAGCTACTGCCAAGCTACTGAAAAAGGTAGTTAAGTTAGTAGCTACGCTACTTGTAGTTAACTACTCCCCAACACTGAAAGTAGGGCATTTAAGTAGCTTTTTAGAAACGTTCTTTTAGGGGGATGGGACAAAACAATGGCACTGATGTATTTTAAGATATGTTCAGGCTTAAGATATGATTGGGTTAAGCTTTGTTTGTGAAACTGGCACTTATGTTCCAGTTCAGATCTGCATTTGCCAAAAAATTGCAAGTCTAGCTCCTCATGGAGGCCATTAAGGTACATTTTTAAGACTTTAGGGAATTGTACAAGCTCATACAGAAGTCACTTTTGGGATATGGAGAAGTGAACCTCTCTCATTATGACTGTTTCTTCATTTATGAGTCACATGAGTGTCTTTATTATTAGTTAGTCATATGCCATTGAGGCTTATATTAACCTTTCAAACCATCTAGATCAGTTCACTCCTTCTTAAAAATCTGAAAGATTATGTACCGAGAAGTTTGCCTGATATCCCACATAGTGACGGACTTAATAAAAGTCTATAGACAAGTGTGATCTTAAATTTCGATAGCGCCTCCTCTAAATGAGTATTCCAGTAATCGATATGACGCCACTTACCGTATATGAATAGTCCTTTCTCACCTCCTACGTTCACAAAAACCACAACAGCAGCAGATATGTTTGTGCAGACAGTCTATATTTTCATGTAGGTCAAAAGACTGGAGGAAGTCAGAGCGACAAGCTCTGCAAGTGCATAAAGCTCGACAGTTTCCATGATGACTGCTGTTTTCATCAGGTCCAGAAATAACAGCATGTTTTAAATGCATCCACCAAACTACACTCCAGTCGTATAACACTTTGTCTTTTTGCATGTGCAGATGGGGCATCAAAAAGCCGACCGTATGGCAGCACATCCCAAGCCCGCATGATTATTTCAAACCGCTCTACCATGTACATCAAGGAGACTTTAAGGTATGTTACTCTAAATCTCTTGTGCATAAGCAGAAGTCTCTGTGCGTGTAGCATTAGGGGACTTTCTCACATGCGACTTGCTTAACCTCACTCGCAACGGGGGAATGTGACATTTCTCAAATGAGTCAGTCTGTAGGGGCTTCAAAGGAACAGGAGGGCTCACTTAACATTTGGTAGCGATTGCGTTAAATGTGAAAACTGAAAGTAGCATTTTTCCCCTCTAATGGAAAGTACTATGAGTTCAAACCCAAACTCTGATAAGGTGGGTAGTTATAAATAGTTGTTTTTAACTAAAGGGGAATTTGGTGAATATTCCACTGGGTAGGCTAATGTGACGTGAAAAATACTACCCTCTATCGAAACTTGGAACAACAAAAATAAAAATGTTGTTATTGTCCCTCAGAGAACCTCAGTAACTCTGATAGTCACAGCTTGAGGATTTTTCTGAAATGTGATGGTGTCGTGAACTTGCAAGACTCTTATTTAACCATTGCATAAATGAGGAAATCGTGGCAGCTTTGTAGTGGTGATCTTTATTTTTGAACTGTAAAGGAACACATATTCCAGTAGAGGTCAGTAACAGGCTGTTTTTTAAAACGTTTAGAAGGATGGATTTAACAAAGCAGCTGTGAGATGTGCGTTTTGATTTGCTTCGTTTTATCTGCTCCTGTGACACCCTGTGTCATTTTCCAACCTCCCCCTTAATGCTAAAATAGATTAGGCCTATTTAGAAAATTCAACAAAATCAATAATTGATAAATAATCATTTTATACCTGCATGTTATGTCTTTTGTTTTATAGTTGCACAAAGCACCTTGAATACAAGTCAATTTTACTTCATGTGTCGAAAAGCATTCAACATTAACCATAAAGATGAAAAAGCTTTTTATTACCCAATTTTATATGAACACATTTTAAAGTTCAGGAAATGATGATTGCGTAAGTAAGATAATCTGCAAGTAGGCATTGTTTTGACATTAAGATCAGTGTCGAGTTCATCGGGTTCGTTTAGTGGGTTAGAAGGATCATGTGATACATTGATGTAATGTAATGATGCTGAAAATTCAGCTTTATCACAGGAATAAATAAGTTATTTTAAACCGTAATATTATTTCACATAAATCGTTACTGCATTATTGATCAAATGCCTGATGTTGAGCATAATAGAATTCTTTTACACAAACGTTATACATTTCTCAAGATATCATCAATACAATGACTTGAATGCACCTCATTAAGATGAAAATGTTTTTAATTTCATTATTAAAATGTATTAAAAATGTAAGAGTTATGCATGTCCTAATATCACAATGAAGACAAACAACTAATTAAAAAAAATGACATTCTTGCATATAATCATTTGGCATAATCTTTAATAATTTATCAGAGTTAAGCAGTGTTGAAGTTCTGCTTTTCAAAGTCTTGTGATATTTAAAATAGTTTTTATACATTGTATTTGTCATTGACCTATTAACAAATACAAGATCAACAAGTGTATCATTTAGTATTCTGGCAGGATTGTGGAAGTGACTGTTTATTACAATATATTGTAATATTTACAATATTACTACATGTAATATTTCATTTTGTAAAGGTTTGTTCTACTTATTTCAACATATTTTAACAAATGCACTGTAAAAAATATTGGTGGTTTAACTTAAAAAATTAAGTAACCTGGCAACTTTAAAAATTGTAATTCATTGAAATGGAAAAATTGGGTTAATACAATGAAGGTGATTGATAGGGTTGGGTATCGAGAATCGAGTATCGATTTGGAACCGGGACTAACTTTTTGTTTTTCCCGGAATCGTTCAAAAGTTAAAATTTCGATTCCTAGTTTCGATATTCACAGTCCGTCGACCGGAAGAAGAAACCGCTGAACAACACCAACGAAGAAGCGTCTACCGGAAGTGTTGGCATAACCGCGCCGAGTCACACATGAGTAGCTTACGTCGGCGGTCCAAAGTGTGGCTTCACTTTTCTAAAAATAATGAAATCTCGGCAAAATGCAACATTTGTGACAAAGGAGTATTTCCTTCAGAAAGACCGTTGGTTAGCAAGGTTAGCTAAACTTTTTTGACCCTGCCTCTTAAAAGAATCGGAATCGAGAATCGTTAGGAACCGGAGTCGAAACAAGGAATCAGAATCGGAATCAGAATCGTTCAAATTCAGATGATACCCAACCCTAGTGATTGATTTAATCATCAGAAACTTAAAATATTGTGATTACAAATTATGAAAATATTTTTTTACAGTGTGTCTGCGCTCAAGAAAACACAGAAACACTCAGGATGACATTATTTATTTATTTGTTTATTAATAATGAAAAAACAAATTTTTTGTCATCATGACCAAATAAATAAAAATATCTACTTGTGTTTTATTTCAGAGGTGGGTCTGGACCAGTCCTGACGTTCAGTAACTTTGATTTCCAAGAGAAGAGCACCTCTTTGCAGGTGCTTTGTGAGAACCAGCAGAACAACAGCTCAGAAGAGCCTAGTAACAGTGGGAACGGTGAACGGGACTTTGGTCTGGCGGGTCAAAACTCGTTGAAACTTTACTTCCTTGGTGGCAACAGTAACAGCGTCGCGCACTCTGGCGGACACATATCGATGGAGCACCGCCACAGTGTCCGGTCAGGAGGGCGTCGTGGCCGACTGGTCCAGTGACAGTCACAGACGGGGCCTAGAGGACTTCCTGGATGACAAAGATGCCAATCAGAGAGCGGCTGAGATCGCAGACAGACAGCCTCTTTTACCTGAAGGCAGCGGGAGTTTACAGGGTTTAGACTGTGATGACTGGCATCTACAGGAGCACGACCTGGAGAACATTGAACAGAACTCGCTGAACTTTACGGTTCCAATGAGGAGTCCGATGACGGTTACCCACAAATGGGATTGGATTTAGACACCATAGACAGTGGGTTTCTGGAGTCAGACTGTTCAAGCCCGTCGGCTTTTGATGGGAACGAGCAGATAGAGACTGATTCACTGGGATGGCGTGGGAGGCTCCCATTCAAATTATGTCAAACAGTGGGTGGCTTTTACAGCAGTTCAAGTTGATGCCCACAGCACTGGAAAGTAGATGTTCATGGGAGTTTCTATTACTACATTGAAGTGAATCAACCGCAATTGAATAATAAATGCCGGAAGCGTCTGTATGACGTATCTGAAGACATTGAATCTAATTTGCTCATGTTGATGTGAGCACTGAGCAGTTTCACCTTCACAAAATAGACTAAATGTTAGTCAGTTGTATGATCGTTCACAGGACATTGGTTTACATTAGGCTGCAGGACATTATGCATGGAAGCATCTCGAATTGGCATACTATCAATCATGTAGATCAGAGTTTGCGCAACTAATAATCATTATCCATCACTATAATTGTACATTTTCTGTCATGCTCTATTTTTATCTGTCAGTAAAATATTGTAATGCTTGACATTTTTAATGTGACATTGACATCACTAGAACTTCTGTGGCAATCGATACTGAACAAAATCCCATGAATTATTCCACTAAACTAGTTTTATTACTCTCTTCCGAGTTGTCCCAGTTTGCACTTTAAAACTATATTTTTCTCCCCTATTCTTCCTAAATCCAAATAATTATGAAATCCCATTTCACCTCAGAGTTTAAAAAATGTAGTAAATGAAAGTTACAAGTACAAGAAATAAAGTCAAAGAGTAAAACTAAATAAATAAAAAGGCAACTATGCAAAAGTCGGTAACGCTTCCTTTTACAGTCCAGTTACCCATGTAAATAATATGTACTTATTTTAGTAACTACAATTACTGGGTAATAACTAATACTAACCCTGAACCGAACCCTAAACCTACCCCTGTTCCATGTACTTACCTTATATAAGCCAGTACTTTCTAGGTAAGTACACTGTAAGTACACAAGTACTGTACTGTAAAAAGAAGCGTAACCCAAAAGTCTTATACTTTACAGAATTCTATAATTAACATCTCTTCCTCTGGGAATGTTGTTAACACACCCACTCCTTCTGATATGCAAAAGTACAATTAGTGTGTCCTAAATAATAGTCTGTACCCAGCAAACACAGAACGTTCCCAATAACGTTCTCAGAATGGTCCCATGAGGTTATTTTTTTGGAAACCAAACAAGAACGTTATAGGAACGTTCCATGTAGGTTATTTTTAGGTTCCATTTCTATAACATAAGGAGAATGTTCCGGGAACGTTCCCTTAACCTTAAGCGAAAGTTCTAGGAACGTTCTGGGAACCAAAAACTGAACGTTCCCAGAACCTAAATTTGTTTGCTGTAGCATGCCAAAAGTGCCTGGGTGGTTTACTATCCCAGTGTACAAAAATACGTTCTAAGAACGTTTTGCTTTCATAAATTATGAAAACATTATTCCTTTAAGTTCTCTGAATGATCAAAAGTTAAGGAAACATTCCATTTTATCATTCTTAAAACATTATGTGAACGTTTGAATGTTCTCTGAACATTCTCGAACAAGTAATAGCATTTAAAAATGTCTGATGAATGTCCAACAAAAACATTTCAGGAAAAAAGTATATTAATCATAGTTTTATCCTAACATTATTAAAGATCAGATAACTTTGACGCGAGCGTTCTGTTAACTTTACTGGAATAGCATTTGTTCATAACTTTGAGAGAACCTTGAACCTTTAAAAGAGAATCACCGCTTTCTTTTTGAGCTGACAAGGATGTAACCAAATATTAAGGGTTAGTTTCTGTCTGTAATTTCTCCACCTTGATGTTGTTCCAACCCTGTAAGACTTTCATTCATCTTTGGAGCACAAATTAAGATATTTTTGATGAACTCTTCAGAGGTAAATTCATCTGCCAGCCCAGAAAAGTTAGTAAAGACATCGTTAAAATAGTCCAAGTGACTACAGTGGCTCAACATTAAGTTTTATGGGGTTGGAACAACATAAGAACGAGCGAGTACCGACAGAATTTTCATTGTTGAAGTTAAAGTTCAACAATTTGTCACTAAAAAGCCCTGTACAACCAATATTCTGAATATATGGGGTATGTGTTAAAATGTTTGAACCTAAGAAGAGTACATGAATTTAGCTACATGCTAATGTTTACATGCTAACACCAAAAGTGCATGACAATGGACTGTGGTGATTTATGACAAACCATGATCTGCATCAGACGAAGTACATTTTGCTTGTATAGCAGAAGTATGTGAAGTGAGGTCTGACCAATGTGATACTGATTAGCCTGATCTATAGCTGATCTATTGAGGTAAATACTGAGAAATACACTTACTGACTTTTTTCATTAGCTGTGCAGTTCTTCAGTTATTGCACACAATCGTTGGAGTTATCAGTGTTTTGCTGCACAGAGCAAGATAAGGCATGAGTCACAGACGGATCTACAAAATGCCAGCCACCTGATAATAATAGGGTATTTCTACTTATCAGATCTTTTGAACAAATAATTATTTCAGCAGAATCTCTCGGTTTTCTGTTTTGTTTTTTTCTGGTCAAGTGTTTTAGTGAGCGTTTTATTTTTCAGTTAATGCTCTATATCTCTTGATTTTCATGAAATTATTTTATGCACTTTATTTTCATGATCTTATTATGTATTAGGCTACTCCGTAATACTTTGATGGTTGCAGGGGATCTCATTTGTACGGTGGCGTATTGCATCCACTTGAGAAGAAAAAAATCTACTCTGTTTTTCTCTGAATTTACGAGTTAATTATCTCAGAATTTACGAGATAATTTTTCATGGGAAAAAGTTTTTGCTCTGTTTTTCTGAATTAACGACTTAATTTTTCATGAGAAAAAAGTTTTTGCTCTGTTTTTCTGAATTAATGACTTAATTTTTCATGTGAAAAAAAGTTTTTGCTCTGTTTTTCTGAATTAATCGACTTAATTTTTCATGAGAAAAAAGTTTTTGCTCTGTTTTTCTGAATTAACGACTTAATTTTTCATGAGAAACATTGTTTTTGCTCTGTTTTTCTCGAATTAACGACTTAATTTTTCATAAGAAAAAAGTTTTTGCTTTGTTTTTCTGAATTAAAAAAAAGTTGTTGAAAAATTAAGTCGTTAATTCAGAAAAACAGAGCAAAAAAATTTCTCATGAAAAATTAAACTCGTTAATTCAGAAATACAGAGCAGAATTTTTTTCTCACTGAAAAATTAACTCGTTAATTCAGAAAACAGAGCAAAAAATTTTCTCATGAAAAATGATGTCGTTAATTCAGAAAAACAGAGCAAAAACTTTTTTCTTATGAAAAATTAAGTCTGTTAATTCAGAAAAACAGAGCAAAAACTTTTTTTCTCATGAAAAATTAACCGTTAATTCAGAAAAACAGAGCAGAATTTTTTTTCTCATGAAAAATTAACTCATTAATTCAGAAAAACAGCAGATTTTTTTTCTCATGAAAAATTAACTCATTAATTCAGAAAAACAGAGTAGATTTTTTTTCTTCAAGTGAATGCAATACGCTTCTGTACATTTGCAAATGGAATTGAAAACAAACTTTATGGTCACTTGACACAAACATGACTTAAGGCCCGTTTCACATGATAACTACAAGGATAACGTAGTTCTAAAAAAACGTTCTAAGTATAAAACAAATCCAGAATCCACACCACAGCAATAACACTAACGGCACAGAAAAAACGATATTGTTTAAATCATGATTTGGGTGCAAACATTGACAGCCAATCAGAATCCATCCTGCTTTAAAGAGCTCGAGCATTTAAAGCTGCCGACAACAAACCTGAATATGCAGATTGTGGTGGGTTTGTGTGGATCTTTGTCTTAGTTATCTTTATAGTTTTTGTTCTTGGTGTGAACAGGCCTTTAGCCTTATTATTTTTCAATTAATTTAGTTTAAAAGTTATAGCCAAGTATTAAAGGGGTGGTATAATGCCCTTTTCAAAAGATGTAAAATAAATCTCTGCATGTCCACAGAGTGTGTATGTGAAGTTTTAGGTTCGGAAAAATACCACACAGATATTTTTATATAGCATGTTAAAGTTGTCACAATTTAAGTTTGTTAGCAAAAACGCACCGTTTTGTGTCTGCCCCTTTAAATGCAAATGAGCTGCAGCTCCCGACGCAGTGGGTGGAGCTTCAAGAGTGTTTAAGAGTGCAGCTCCGATTACCTCACAGACACAGACACACGCTAGAAATGTTCTGCCTTTTATGTTTAAACTGGAGTTAGACAAAGATGGAGAGACTAAGAAGAAGTGACATGTAGAATGCAACAGGACATCTCTGAATGGTTAGTTGATGAATTTATGTTGCTGATGTGGAGTTAACTATCTTTCAATTAGCATATTCTGTCAGGGTAATCTATGTATCGCTCATATAAGAACTGTTGTGAGATAATGCTGACTCACAAATGTGCTACAACAGCTCTTCCTCTTCTCAACATGGACTGCGTGTTCCCGGGCGGGGTTTATGTATATGTTAGGTTTAGTGATGTCACTAACCCAAGAGGAAGCTTGTGTAGTCCCTACCAGCTGTTTGTTGTAGTCCTTGAAAAATGATTTCTTTAAAAGCAAATATCTCCCTTTCCTTTGAACTTTGAGCTTTGTAACTTTGCAGATGTTGTTTATGCTCAAACAGCAACATTACACACTAACTAATGTTATAAAAGTGAAATCATAATCAACCACCCCTTTAACAAGTTGTATATGACGGAAGCTTTTATAAGCAACATCGTGACCTTATTTTTTCGACACGCAGCTGCGGTGGAGCACTTTGGTAAAATCTGCAACATCTGAAAACTGGAAGATGAAAAAGGCACAGTGACATACAGTAGGAAACCACAAATAAAAGTTCATATTTTGTATCTTTTCATCTTTCAAGTCACTGCAATATGAGTCATTTATATAATCAGTCATGCATGGGAAAAATCAATTTTGTGTCTGGAAATAGTATATATTATTAATGTTGTAATTTAGTATAAGACAAATTACATTCAGGTCCTCCCTTTGCTATAACATTGTAAACTTCATATACAACGGTAGGCTACTTATGTAGCATAATGTGAGTAAACTGTATTTTCACTACAAAGTTACATTATGTTATAAGAGCCATGTTGTCTTTATTTAAACTTTATGTAAGTGTGTGTCCAATAGGGGTCTGTCTTTGGCTAATTGGTTACTGAATATAGTTGGGAACCTTCCTTCATGTGGCAAGTGGAAATGAAATCTCAGGGGAGTGTTATTAGTCCTATCTTGTTCAACATGATAAATGATATCTATGAACAACTGTGAGAGAGTAATGAAGGCCTATTATTTGCAGATAATACTGTAATTTGGAAAAGAGGATGTAACATTTCATATGTTAATCATACGGTTTAAAAGAACATTCATATACGTGAAGTGGGAAGTTGATTTGGGGTTTTACATTTTCCATTCCAAAATCACAGGTTGTGTATTTTACAAGGAAGAAAGTCCTTAAAACTTAAGAAAATTATGTTGTATAATCAGCAACTTGAAAGAAGTGACACATTTAAGTACCTCAGGAATGGTTGGAATGTTAGCCTAGTTAAAACCAGACCATTCTCAGTTGTAACGGATTTATGGTCTGGCATAGCGTTCATAGACAAATCATTTTCCAGAGGGGCGTCACCAACGGACGTCGCAGATAGACCTAGAACAAATCAGAACAATGAAGGAGATGACATATGCAGAGCGGCGGAGAAACATATTCGAGAAGTTGTTCTTTGCTGGTTTTTAAAGGGACAATTCCACCTCTGGAAGATGAATGTGTATTTAAAATGGGTCATTTATGTAGAAGAAATGTGAAATTATTTTTTTATTTGGAGCTTTCTTAGACTGAGAAAGACAGAAAATGTATTTTTGGCTTATGTGAATGAAAAACATCAACTCCAGAATTCATTTGCTTCGCTGCCCTAGGAGGCCACACCTACCGTGAACCTCGCAGTATGTAAACAACAGTCTACTAGTGATTCTCCGTGATGAGTCTGTCCGAAAATGTGTTTTTCGAAGCATCGCCCAAAAGGTTCGGCTTATCGCTAGCTTTTGTCGCTCCTACAGTCGTCATTCATCATGTTTACTGTGTTCGAAGTCTCGGGGATGAGTGCCGGCTGTGTGGATAATGGCGCGAGGGCTCGGTGGCGTGATTACCGATGCGGCGGCCTGGAAGACGGGAGTTAACCGGTCTCCTGGATCTCTCACGGGAGGAGCAGGTAATTTTCTTAGCAATGTTAAAACGCATCTAGCCGATCACTTGTTTGGCGTTCCACGTAAACACAACAGTCAGATTCACCAATCATAAGGAATTGAGTTAGATTGAAACAAAAGCTGTAACTTACATGTAAACAATGAATGGCGACTTCAGAAATTAAAAAGCTGAATGCCGTACATCGAGCGGCCGGACATGTTCAGGATAAAAAGGGGACGGTAACCCCTACCACTCAGCTTTCTCCACAGAACAGAGCCTGCTGAGCTTATCGTCCAGAAAAAGATGTGTAAATGTTAATCCCAATCCTCCATAACGCATCCGTCAGCGTATTCAGTAGTTTTCGTCCACATTTTCAAAACGTTTCTGCCAGTGAAATCAAACGCATTGGCACTGATCTGTGATAGGTCTGTTAGCGCAATAGGTCCAACCCCCTATTGAGCGGGTTGGAAGAGGTGGGGACTGAGGGCTTGTAGTTTTTTACTGAAATCGCCCTCTCTTACACTTCCGCCAACAATGACGTAAAATGACGATTTTTGCGTCATTGTTGAGGAAGTGAAAAGGTCAAATAGCAGATTTCTCTCGTCTCAGGGGAAAATGATAAAGTGTTGCATGACCATTCAATAGTATAACTGGGTTTCTAACAATGGAAAGCTTAATGCAAATGGGTGGAGTTGCCCTTTAACAAAAAGGAAACTTTCAAATCGGATAAAACAGACGCGATAGCTGATTTGGAACGGTGATGAGTCGACGGCGGCATCCATCTTTGTAACTGTAGGCTACAAAAATCTGCTTCGAAATCCCAGCTGTCTTCATCATTTAAAGCCCGCCCAACATTTCTGGAATGGTGCCACGATTTCAACGGATTGGAAATGGGCTTGAATGAGCTCTCTTTGCCAGACTAACTTTCAGGAGCAAATCTAAAATTGCCGGAAGTTGTCAGGGTTTTCCCTGGTTAGTTGGATGCCAAACTTACATGGATATAGCACATTGAATATATTGAAACAAAGTGTAAAAGGGAGAATGGCCTTATGAGATTGGTCACTGGACATAATTGGTGACTCTACATAGATCAACGATTGACTGATGGTTTGTATAATGTATAGCTCGGATGTCAGCATCCCCCTTCGAGAAAATGGAAAGAATGTTGTTTAAGGCTTTGAGGATTGCCCTTGGTGCTTTTAAAACAACTCCTACAAGTGCTTTATTTGTAAATACCCAATGAAACCTCCTATTCATTTAAAGTATCAGAAAATCAATGTCCGTAACTTATTGGGTTGGGTTCAAATGGGAGTTTGAACAACCTAGCTCTTTCAGTGCTTAGTGATTGGTGGAAATATTTTAAAAGTCCATTGGGTTTGATTGGAATATTTCACAGTTTTGTGAATCATTATGGATTGAAAGAATTGAAATATGGCCCAGAATTAGCCGCCTGAAGCTGTGTTCCTCCATGGCATGCTCCCAGAACCCAGAGGTAAACATTGATTTATTGGCGAAAAAAAGTGAGCATCTCTCCAAACAAAGTTATACTGAAGCCTGTTTAAGTTATTTAAACACTTCATATTATGGATATCTGAAAGTTTTTACAGATGGTTCTAAAGAGAAGGTCAATGTGGTATTGGTATTTATATTCCGAGAATTTTACAAAATATAGATATAGAGTAGAGTGATTTTTTTTTTATTAGTGTACTCAATAGAGATGACTGCAGTAATAACTGCCCTTGGGTGGGTTGAAGAGACTAAACCTCTTAGAACTTATACTCTTTGGCAGTACTACAAAGTTGTCTAACAGATAATGCAATATGCCGAAGATTTGGTATTAGAGGTGAAGCATGTTCTTTTAAATCTTATAAGCCTTGGATTAGTTTTTCAGTCTCTGTTGGATTCCAGGTCATTATGGAATTGATGGCAATGAAATTTCTGATAAATTAGCTAAAAAAAGCACTGGAATTAGATCAAGTGGGAATTCACATTGCATTGGGCAAAGGAGATGTGCTAAAGCATCAATTAAATCAGAGATCATGCTAAGGTTACCAGAGTGAATGGGGATCAGAGAGTAATGCCAGACCCTATCATGGGAACCAAGCAGGAGGGAATCACCTCATTGGGTCTTACTAGGCATGAGGAAGTTGTAACCAGACTGAGGTTGGGTCACACGGCCTTAATTCCACATTATCCTTAAAGGGATACTTCACCTCTGGAAAGATGAATGTGTATTTAAAATGGGTCATTTATGTAGAAGAAATGTGAAATTATTTTTGAGTTTGGAGCTTTCTAGACTGAGAAAAGACAGAAAATGTATTTTTGGCTTATGTGGATGAAAGACAACAACTCCCAGAATGCACTTGCTTCGCTGCCTTAGGAGGCCATGCCTACTGGTAACGGAGTAGTTAAAACAAGTCTAGGCTACTAGTGAGTCTTCTGTGATGAGTCTGCCCGAAATGTGTTTTGAGATCGCCCAAAATGTCCGGGATTCGGCTTTTGCGTTCTACAGTCGCCATTCATCATGTTTACTGTGGCGAGCAGGACGAGTGGGACGGATGAACGCGAGGCCGGTGGCGTGATTACCGATGAGCGACACCTGTGAAGACGCACCGGTCTCGTATCTCTCATGGAGGAGCGGGAATTTTCTTAGCAATGTTAAAACGCACATCAACCGATCACTTGTTTAGCGTTCATGTAAACACTACATTCAGATTCACCAATCGGAATGAATTCAGTTAGATTGAAACAAAAGCTGTGCATGTAAACAATGAATGGCGACTGCAGAAAGCAAAAGCTGAATCCCGGACATTGACGGCCGGACATGTCCGGGAAAAAGAGGATGGTAACCCCTATGACTACTCAGCTTTCTCCACAGAACAAGAGCCTGCTAGCTTAGCTTCCAAAAAAAGATGGCTGACACTATGTGTACATTCTGTGAGTGAGATCCCACCCTCTACGGGCGGGTTGAGAACATGCGGGACAGCCCCTACTACTGACTGTAGTCTTTAGCCTCTGGACAAAAAATCCTCTGATGACGCAAAATGATCGATTTTTGCGTCATCAGAGGATTTTTTCCAGACAAAAAAATACATAAATCTCTCATCTCAGGGGATATGAGGGTGGAAAGCATGGTAATTTGAAAATACTACAGGTTTCCTACTAATACAAAGCTTAATGCTAAATCCTTTAATAGATAAAAATAATGGCATATGCTCTGAATGCAAAGTCCTGGAGGATGTTATCCATGTTTTAATAGAGCAGCATTCTGTTATTTTTTGAAATTTTGCTCTCGAGGTCCCCCCACAGTTGAGAAACAGTTTTGTCTTCTATTAAATCTGTCATGGTTACACTAGGGAATATACACGTGCATTTGCTGACAAGCAATACCCCCTGAACTCTGCAGAAGGAAGGAGTTCTCACATCTTGGGCAGACTCCAGTGTTGCGTATGAAATGTCTTCATCCAGGTACATATATTTCAGCATGTCAAATGAATATAGTTTCATGGTATTTTTTTCAAACGTCAAAAGATCGCGTAGCTCACGTTTACAAGCCAGCGTCTTTATAGTAACGTTAGCCTATTGGCTACTGTTTTACATAATGGATATGCTAATTCAATTCAATGTTTGTTGGTAGATAATAGCCATGTCGTCAATATTTAAAATCAAGCTACCATAGTTGAATCCGCAGAATTCGAAAATCGATTTGCACTATAGCCTGAGGCCACACGCTTTCACCAGAAAAATAAATAACAAACATGACTATCAGCCTGCAGACAGGGAAGTGACGTATGCCGTAAAGCAGTCGAATTTTGAAGTTCTTTTAGTGCTCGGGTTCCTACCTGCTCTCCGAAGTTACAGAGTGCCAGTAAAAGCGATACAGACACTGTCAGGCTAGATCTGTCATTCAACCTATTGTAAGTTGATGTACCATCTCAAGGGTTTTGGAAAAATATTATAAAGGTTAAAAAAAATGACATAGTGCTGCTTTAAATGTAAGAAATTTGACTGAATTAGACATATGGAAAGACTTTGATGCACAAAAAGACATTCATGTTTTACAGGAAGCAAGAAATGCAAGGACAAATATTCAGTTATTTCATAATGTATCTTAATGATACTGGTTTAACTAGAATAATTTTTTACTTTTTTTAATGTTTTAACGTGTCAGTTGCCAACGGCAATTTTACACACTCCTGTGTAATAGTCCAGTGGATGGTGATATATATCGTGAAGATATGATCCACCATTAAACAGAAGAAGAAGAAGTAGAAAAACAGGTGACAGGTGTTGCTGGACGGGAAGGTGCACACAGTTTTTTGATTGCTACGTCATGCTATGCTATGCTACGTTATGCTACGCTATATGCTATGACATCGCTATGCAAGTCGGAAATCTGTACTGGTGAAGGACTTGAAACTGTAGGACTTGATGACTGTATTTTGACTCTCTGATACGACGAGTCCAGTGACGGTAAAATAATTCTATAATGTAAACATTATTAACTTGTGTGCGTCCAGTTAACTGTTTGCTTACATTCTTCAAAATGTCTTCCTTTGTGTTCAGCAGAAGAAAGAAACTCATAGAGGTTTGAAACTTGAGGGTGAGTATATGATGACCGAATTTTAATTTTGAAGAGATATCCCTTTAGACTTGTCTACTTACATGTTGTTTTATATTTTTGTACACTGTAAAAAATGATATGTTTGAGTTTGTCCATATTTGACCCAAAAATGGGCTAAAACAACCAGCATTTTTAGAGTGTAAGGTATTCACCAGGACAGTATATTTAATGTAAAAATGTACCATGTGGTTCCTCATGTGTGAGAACCTTGTGATGCCATCTTAAACGACTAATCAGAGATTTCAGATAACTTTGAGGTTAAGACCTCCTACATAAACAGGAACTTCTCTGTGTATAAAACCAACTTGATGCCCTTCACTGCCACATATGTCAACTTTCACGCTATTATGTAATATGTCTCCAATGCTTCAGAATAAATTTGGTGAGTTGATATAATTGTGTCTGTTTTAAAATGTGTGTGTTCTTTAAAATTTAAGCCTAAGTACAGGAATGTATGATACATATGATTTGTGTTTTGGCTTTTAATGTTTATTTTTGATTAAGTACACATTCAGGATAATCACCCAATTTGTGAAACTCTAGACCTTAAATCAACAGAACCTAATGGACTTATATTGAAAGTGTTTCTTTATCAGTTTAATTGTTTCATTTATGGCTAACTTTTCAATGGGGTCTTTTCAGTTGCATGCTGAATTATGCGTTGAAACGTGGAAGTGTGTGTACATACAATCCTTTACAAGAATGATGAACCCCACTGGAATGATCTGCATTTTCTTGGCTTTTTTAGTGGAACCTAATGCCAGTTCACAGGGTAAAAAAGGCTTCTCAAATAGTCACAATGGATGTAACATGTAGTACTTCCAAAAATATGTGACCATTTTTCTGTTTCATGTTTCAGCACTGACAAAAGGGCTCTATCTGTGTGACAGATTACTGTAGAACCATCAGCTGCTCTTTAAAACTAACAGTCACACCCACTAGAAACACATCATACTGGTTGGAATTTAAAAGATCGAAAGACTTGTAAGCAGTGATTCATCACCATTATCTGTTTAGTAATTCATACATTATTTTTGGTTGAATTTGTGTGCATTACAAGTACTGAGCCAGATTCTGCCAACACACACAGGCCGTATAGATGTCCACTCCAGAGAGCAGGTGAAGATCACACCTGCAGTTTCAAAGTAGTTAAAAACATGACTGATTATCATGTTTATAATGTGACGCTTCATTATTTGGAAAACGGCAGTAATTATTCGTCTCTGTTGGATGGTGCTCTGTTGGATGATTTTCGTCCAGCAAAAAACAGTGAGTAAATCTTTATGTAACTAAAGAAAAACAGTTTTTTTTTTCTTTTTTATATTTCACGTACATTAAAGCTTCTCTCTTTTCCCAGTTAAGCCAAAAGCCCCATTTAATCTGACGTTACAGTATGTAAATGGGACGTATAATTTCTCTTGGAAGAATGGATACGAAGGTCACATTTACAAACAGATTCTTGCCAACATGTACAAATTCTTGTACTACAAAGATGCTGATAAAGACAGCGTAAGATTGATTACTGTGATGATTCAGCTGTAAATGTCCACCATTCATTGTGTGTGTTCTCAAAGAACATCCTCAGTTTCAACCACATGCTTTTGAAAATGAATGTTTTCTATGAATGGTTTCACACTGACGTTACTTTTCTTTTTTCATTTTTGAAGGAGGTCACTGTTCATCCAAGCACTGCGATGATTGAGATTGATGAAATGAAGCTTGATCCTGGAACTACATGTACACTGCTATGGTGAGACTGGCATGGTAACACACACAAATACAGTGGAACGTGGAGCGACTGGAGCAGCACCGTCAAGTGGAATACGCCATATGAGGTGAATACTGTGATAATGATCTATATTTACACTCTCATGTACTTGATTTATATAAAATCTATATGTTTGCTTAGAGATGTAAAGGTGCAGTAAGCGATTTCTAAAAAAAAATGCTTTTGAAAGTGGATTGGCCAGAGCAGCACAACACACTTGTAGCCAATCAGCATCAGGGGGCGTATCCACTCATGATGGGGGAGGAGAGAGTGAGAGTGAGCAAGAGGGAGATTTAGGCCTTGTACACACAGAGACACGCTTAGATCATAGACTGTAAAAAATATGGACGAAGCGTCTGTGGACGTCACCCATAGACTCGCTGAACAACGCGTTTTGAGGCTATTTATGGGGCTACGGGCAGCGCCATACTGGAAAATACAAAAGTTTCAGAAAGGATACAGAGGTGGTATTATGTGTTGTGTCAGATCTAGGGTTGGGTATTGAAAATTGGAGAATCACATTGAAACCGGGACTAACTTTTCGTTTTCCCAGAATCAGTTTCAAAAGTTAAAATTTCGATTCCTAGTTTCCGAGATTCACAGTCCATCGACCGCGGAAGAAGAAACCGCTCGAACAACACTAACGAAGAAGCGTCTACCGGAAGTGTTGGCATAACAACGCGAGTTCGAACATGAGTAGCTTACGTCGGCGGTCCAAAGTGTGGCTTCACTTTTTCTAAAAATAACGAAATCTCGGCAAAATGCAACATTTGTGACAAAAGGGGTATTTGTGACAGAAGGAGTATTTCCTTCAGAAAGGAGTATTTCCTTGGTTAGCAAGGTTAGCTAAACTTTTTTGACCCTGCCTCTTAAAAGAATCAGAATTGAGAATCGTTCAGGAACCGGCATCAAAACAAGGAATCTGAATCGGAATCAGAATCAGTTCAAATTCAGATGATACCCAACCCTAGTCAGATCATGGCCGAGTCACACAAATTCACAAATTCACTCGGCGCAAGCCCGTTCTTCAAATTCACTCGGCGCAGCCCGTTCAAATTCACTCTGGCGCAGCCCGTCAAATTCACATCAAATTCACTCGGCGCAGCCCGTTCTCAGCTGTCAATCAAAGTTAACCGCCCTTATTTACATACATTTTATATCTAAATACATGATCTAAACTAACGAGTTAAAAAAAAAATTCACCCCTCACAGTTGTCAGGCACGCGGAACATATTGAAGATTACAATAAAAGTCCATGGGACCAAACTGTAAACATATGAATTTATGCTGTGAAAACAGAGATTTTAACATGACGTCTATGGATATTTGCTCCCTTTTGGGACCGCCCTCTAGCGGATTTGAGATGTATTGCAGTTTATCGCACTTCCGGGTAGGCTTCATCTTTCAGATTAGAATGTTGCCGCTTGGTTTAGATGTATATGTAAAAAAGATTTATCATGTCGCTGTTCTGTCTTGGTGGATCTGGCGTTTTGGGAGCCTGAAACCGCTATTTTTTTCTTACCCTTTCGCACGTCACTTACACACCAGTGTGATCAGTCTTGGCTGGTACCTGATCACACCAATGTATGAAGAATGAGAAAAAAAAAAAAGATATCGGATGGGGAAAGCTCTGGCTTTCGAGTGGATGTGGCCTTAAAGAAAGACTGATGTTTGAGACATTACAAAAGAAAAAAGGTCAGATGAATCACTGGAAAAAAAGAAGGGTTATGATTAGGCAAGAGCTTTAAGATCCGTGTTAATATTAGAAAAGAGAGCTGGAGAGATAAGTGGGAAAGCCTGAAAATGGACTTGGTTCGTAACTCTGTAACTCTGGCTTTGCTGATTCACAGAACAAAAATGTTCTTCAATGTTCTGAGTGTCATTGAAGCATTATTTAATTTGCTTTAGCTAAAAAACATCCACTTTTGCATTGTTTTTTTATACATTTTGGGTTGGCGAGAGCAATGAAGGGAGCTGTGTTTGTTTGGGATTATTTCAAATATGCAACAGTTTCTCAGAAATTGCTTACTGCACCTTTAAAATGAAACAAACTGGGATTTCTGGTCAAATGTATTATTTTTTTTCTAAATTTTATTAAAATGATTATTGTTTTTATTTATTTATCTATCTATTTTTTTTCAGTACAAGCTGAGTCCATTCAAGTCAGCAAGATTGTCATTGGAACACTTGTCAGTACTCTTACTTTTAATTCTGCTTCTATCTTTTCCTGCTGCAAGGTAATTGTTTATCATACAGTATATCTGCTATTGCCACAAAAGTTAACTGGATATAAAATGTGACATCTATTCACTGCAGATTTAAGATGAAAGAAATTTCATTGGTGCCGACACCAGCAACATACTTCCAGCCTCTTTATCAAAATTACCAGGGCAATTTTCAGGTAAGATTTCAGACTTCAAAACCAGGGTTTCCCAAATGTAAACATGTAAAACACTGAGAACCACTCAAAAT